>JAODAL010010498.1:0-104847 GCA_025379985.1 Phyllomedusa bahiana | reverse complement strand
GGATATTCAATGCATTCAAGTAAAATGATGGTTCAAATCATACTGCCTTCTGGCACTTTTTAATTTGTGGGTCAGGGCAGGTTTAAGGGTCATGCTGTGGTGCAAGAAAGGGATAGTGAATGGTCTGTGAGTTTTTTTCTGTGGCTTTTATAACCTAAGTGTGTTGCCTAAGATGTATCACGTATACAGTTGCTGTTGTGGATGTTAATTCCAGCTTCTCCATCCCTGTTTGGGTGTAAGAATGAAGGTGTTGTTCCTCTCCCATAGACTTTAATGGTCATTGGCGATAATCTATTATCAACTATCGGATATCTTATTTATAATTGCCAATATCGACTATCGACCCGATGACGATAGTCAACGTAATCACTCATCACTATTTATGTCTAAAAATGTGTGGAGGTGGCTTGAATGGATGTTGTAACTGAATTTTCTGGTTTTTTTTTTTTTATGTGAAAATAAAAACTAGAAAAAAAGATAATCCAGTGGTAGCAACTTATTTAGCTTTAAAAAATTAAAAAAAGATACAGAGGGTTCACCATATAGGTTCACCAGTGGTTCTAGTTTATACTTTAGAGTGTAAAATAATTAATAAATCCCACTTAGTTACTATACTGCAGTACTTTTAAATTAAGATCATATCATACCTGAGTAGAACTTTGTAAAACGTGCTCAGTGTTTCCAGTGAACATCTGATATTTTAAGCTCATATTACAGTATTTACACTATAATGTAAAATGTATTCTTTAATCCCAATATAGTGGCATTATAAGGAATCTTTTAATCATACTTAATTTTTATTGTGTTTAGAGTTACAGTTATTATTTTTACCAAATATTTGTTGTATAACATCGAAAACTAAGGATCCAAAAATGACATTTTTTAGATGGTGCAAGATGTTCCTGTTGGATTTAATTTGTACTACATCCATCAACACCTCGAAGCCCAAAAAAGAACAGCTGTCCTGTTTTCTGGTTATTACAGCTCTATTCTACTTTTATATTTCAGCACTGTGATGTACCTGAAGGAGTGATAAGAGTCTATGCTCCACTGCACTCAAAGGTTTCCATGGCAATCCAGCTGAACAGTCGGACAAAAGCCAAAGACATCCTGGCGCGGTTTCAGTGTGAAAACAGGTGCTGTGGTGATCTGTTCTTCTGCTTCCTTCCCTTTATATTCATTTTATTCAACATAATAGTTTCACAATTTTAATGTCATAGGACCTTATGATCTATTGTCTTTCCTATGTGTTTTAGAGAATTGCGATTAATTAAAATGCAAAACTATTTATATTCAAATGGATTTAGGTAAACAATTAATACACATCAACCATTTGGCTTAACTCTTGCCTTAAATAATTATTATTTGTTTTAAAGTACTGTTAATTTCAGGGCACTGTACATTCAAAAAGGTGGAATCTTAGTTGACAGTAAACTTAACTGTAGCAGGCAAATACGATCTTAGGGTTTATTAAAAGGGACATAGATGCACAGGATGAGAACGTAGTTCTACTATTATACAAATCACTCATCAGACCACGCATGGAATATTATGTACAGCTTTGGGCACCAGTGTACAAGAAAGAAAATGTAGTGCATGACCATATTCAAAGGTGGGCAGCAAGAATAATAAAAGGAATAGGTGGACTACAATACCCAGAAAGATTAACAAAATTAGGGTTATTTTGTTTGGAGAAGAAATGGCTTTAGATGACTTAAAGTGATGTTCCCACCATAGACGTTGATGGCATGTCACTGGTACATGAAGTCCCACCTCTGGGACTCGCACCTGTCTCTGCAACAAACCTCTGAAAGTGACAGCTCAGAATGGAGAGACAGTTATGCTTGCACACAACTCCTTATTCTAATCTATGGACGTACTGATTACAGCCAAACACTGCGCTTACCTGTACTTGGAACTTCCACAGAACAGATTTAAGAGTTATGTACAAGTGGGACCAGCTCTCCATTCCGAGCCGTAACTTTTGGGTGTCCATTCGCCTAGATATGTATAAATATATCAGGGGTCAATACTGAGATCTTGTCCATGATCTACTTATATTAAATATGTAGAATAAAGGGGCATCCTCTACATCTAGAAGAAAAAATGGTTTCTACATAAACATTTATTAAGAGCAATGAGACTGTGGAGTTTTCTGCCAGAGAAACTTGTCATGTTGAACTCACTAAATGGATTCAAAAGGGTCTGGATGTATTTCTAGAGTGTAATAATATATCAAGTTATAGTGACTAGGATTCTGGAGAAGGGTAATTGATGCAGGGATTTATTCTGATTGCCAGATTGGAGGCAGGAAGTCATTTTTTCCTAAAATGAGGACCATTGGCCTCTACCTTGTGGAGTTTTTGCCTTCTTCTGGATCAGTGCTATAGATTAATAGACCACAGAGAAGGATCGTAAATGTATAGGCAGGAGATGGTGAGCGCATTAACTAGCATTTTTCTTCAAAGTTAAGAAAGTTAAAGGGTTAAAGTTAGGAAAAGAGTGGATTTAGTAAATTTTTAGAGATAGGTTACATGCCAAAATCAAAGGTTATCCCAAGGCTGTCGACTTATGTGCCTATGGAAAAAGTGTGGAGCTATTGACTGTGACAGATACAAAAAAATGGCAGCTCTTCTTTAATCAGTGTTTCAGGGGCAGCAAACCTCCTAAATTATTTTGTGGCAGGCTTAACTAACCATGGTTTACATACCTCTATCAAAAAGACCACGACACAGGCAGATCTGGCTGTGCTTCACTCATGTGCAATCTGTGCTGCCAAATATGTCTGGCTGCTTAGTATACAGCAGGGCTACATAATTATAAATTAAGAAAATTGAAGGGTACAATAGTGAATAATTACTAAAGGGAAACTCTAGTTTTTGCAAAATCTATTGTCCTGTATAGTCAGTTATTACAGGCTTGAATGTGCATGCACTGTCACACAATGTTTTCATTTTCTTCCATTTTAAATCTACAATTCCTATAGAAACCTATACATCTCCCTGGCTGGAAACTCTACAAAAGCTTTCTCTGCAGTGTAATGCTGCAGTCGTGTATTGCTAGCTTATTTTGCTTCCCTCTTTCGGCTAACCTAAAGACAATTGAAAAAGAGAAATAAGAAAGAGAGAAAGGATGTGTTCAACCATGTCAGGACTACATATATTCAGTGGGAGTGACAGAAAAGGTCCTCCAAACCTATGTTACAAACACATGCAACTGTATGCTATACCATTGCAAATGTCTGTAACTGACTAGCAATAAAACAGAGATTATTTTCTTTTTTAGAACAAAAATATTCAGAAATCCACTAGTCAAATTTTTAACGAAAGAATGCTTCTTTTGATATATTTCTGGGAAATGAAAGGCTATAGAAATATTAAAATTACTATATACATTGAGAAATTTCCCACAGCATATGAACCAAACATTCACTTCTAACATGGAGTTACAATTAAGACTCATAGGTTTGCACAAGAGCTGTATATACAGAACAGCAATGTTTTTTTTTTTTCAATCAAAATGCGTTGCATAATTTAGAGCAAAGAAAAAGTTGAAAATGTACATGATATTTAAGGACTGTTTACAAAGGGACCACTAGTTCACACAGGGATTGGCCTTCACATTAATGTTCTGGTCTTACAATCACATTGTTGCAATGCTGTGACCTGGGAACTTTCAGTATCTTCTGTTAATTCCACAGCGCACTCTATTGGATGTGGTCATCCTCAGTTCACATGTAGCTCGCAGGAGCCTAGCAATGTAAGAGGGATTTGAGCCAAACCAGTTAAGTTCAACTACAGACAGCTGTTTCAGTGAGGTCTGAATGGCAAGTAAACCCATAATCCGACCAATTTATTGGTTCCTCTCCTCAAGGAGAGATTTTTCCCCTTTTGAAGCCACTCTTGCCTCTCACCCAGCCAACCAGTAAGTTCTACACTGCACTGACGAGGGGCAAATACCCTGAATCAGCTGTCTGTAGTTGAACTTAACTGGTTTGGCTCAAATCCCTTTCACATCGCTAGGCTCCCGTGAGCTACATGTGAACTACATCCAATAGAATGCGCTGTGGAGCTCCTCAGCTCTTTTCCCATAAGCGTTTGCTTTATACAAAACAGTCAGTGAGGTCGAATGGCAAGTAAACCCTCACACTGACCAATGTATTGGTTCCTCTCCTCAAGGAGAGATTTTTCCCCTCTTAATTCCATGTAATATCTATAGAAAGGTGTCAATCCTTACTTGTAGTTATTAAAGGAATTGTCCACCACCTCAGAAAATCTAAGCATCAGCTTCTAGGGCCCCAGATTTCATTCTACCACTTCTGAATGGAGACATGACCATTGCAGATACTGGTGCAGCAGTCATGTGCCAATAGTTTACATAACTGTTCAGAAGTGCACGTCTCTGAACGGTGAGGTAAGCAGTGGCAAGTGACCGCTGCATACAAATTAGCAGCTACAGCATTGATGTCCTAGTTCGAAAGTGACAGAATAAAAAACAGAAGACCTGGGGGACGCAGCGCTGAAACCAGGAACTGGAGGAAAGTAAGTGTAACACCCCGTTTGTGCAACCCCACCTGGCATAAGGTGTTTTGTCGCTTCTCACCTCTCTATCGACACAGTGCGATCCCCCCGAATCCCCCCCCGCCCCCCCCCCACGGGGGGGGGGACTTCGTATCAGCTCCTCCAGTTATGCAGGAAAGTGGTTCCATCTTCTGCCAGGGGTCGACTGGGAAACCCCTTCTTAGCGTCAGTACACACTCCCCAGAGTTGGTGATAAAATACTTAGCAGATTTATTTCACAACGATGTAATAGGTGATATGTGGCTTGGAGAAATTGCAAACATAAAATAGAGTGAAACACATAACATCAATAACTACAGTAGTTACAAAATACTCCCCTACTGGTAAGGGTTTACAAGTTCTGTCTTTTTTTATCGTGGTGGCCTACGTAGGTAATTTTCCCTACAGTAATATCAGTCATTAACTCTCCTCCTAAACACGTGATCAATCACGTGAAGTGCAATCAAAATGGCTGCCAAAATGCAGCCGTCAGTTAAACCGTTGGGGGGCCGACGGTCCCGGCTGCCGCGGTCGTTGGAAGTCTTATGGTAAACGTTGGTGCTCTTGGAGATTCTCAGCCTTAGCAACCACAGAACATCCACACTAGCAAGTGTACAACTCCTGATCAGCAAAGTCCTCCCAGCGTCTACACACTCTTCCATGTGTGCACTGTCAAATGGACCTCCATCCTGCTGCTGTCCACATTCAGTTGCTGGGTGCCCTTGCAGGGAGGCATGATTCTCCTGGGTTGGAAGCTGGGGCTCTGCAGCTACAGGTGGCCCACAGACTAGCCAGTCTCTTTTCAGGTAAACACAGGGGAAATCTCCAGACCTCTCTCTCAAGCATCTCTCTCCACTGGTAGTTCTTCTCATCTTCTGCCTCTTCCCAGTCCTCCTCCTCCTCACCCCCCCTCTTCCAGTGATGTGCACCAAACCAGGGTTCTGCTGGGTAGTGAAGCCCAAGTGCTTCTTCTGGGAAATGAAGAGTGATGCCTCATTCTATAGCATCCACTGTACACATTGCTCCTCTTTGGGGGGGTTGCACTCTCCCTCCTTGTGAGTCCTCTGAAAGTGTCCAAGCATGAAAATGAAGACTCACAACCTGGAATACAAAACATGTGTTTAAAGCAATCCTGACTTACACCACAACAACACACATAAAATCAGCATGCCTTACAGGAAGCGAGGGAAAACATGGCCACACGTCACTAATACTTAGGGCGTACGACTCTGGTGAATCTCAGTATTTCTGCCCGATCTATGCGTAGTTAGCAACATTGGGGGTCTTGTGTCCCCTCTGGGGACAGTTTGTACTACAGGGGCCCCTCCTCGACTCCGAGCTCTTCTGTCAGGCCAGGTTCCATAGTGGTTACTCCTTCACCCGGTGACTCCATCGACATCTAAAGTTCTCCCCCAATGGGTACATTGCTGAACTGACTTCTAGGACAGACTCTTCTTGTCATCCACCTCTATGGCTATCTTAGATTCTCAACAGTAGGAACAGGTGTTGTGTAGACCCCATCGGTAGTCTGTCCCCCATTCGTCCACTGGATTCACTATCACTGCTTTCAGGGGCTGCATAATCACAAGGGCGCTGGCAACTTTGTTGATGGCGATGGCCTCCTCCTGGAAGGGTCCCCCGCCTTGGGTAGTGGACGGGACTCTGTTTGTCTCTTGCAATTGTTGAAAATGGATATTCTTTCCTGCAGTAACCGATGTGTGTGGCGATTGATAGGTCTTGACAATCCCACCTCCATTTTGCAGCTTCACCCTGTAGACGGGAACACCAGGCAGTTGTTTTAACTACTTAAATAGGTTTTTCTGGATGCCATCGATCAGCCACCTTGTGTTTTCCATGAAGGACCTAGTTTTGCTGAATGAGAACCCTATCCCCCAGGCGGCAGAACTTGCTCACGAGACTCTACGGTCGTGAACGGGTCCCTTGTTTCGCCTCCCCTTGCTCGACCAGAAGCCTTGTGTCAAGTCCAATCTGATAAGCCTCCTTTAATTCTCTCTATCAACTGTGTGCACCATATTCTAAGTAGTCTTTTGAGATTGAATGGTCTCAGGTGATACCCCAAAACTAATAGTCTTCTGTTAGCCTGGCTTCCCCCTACCGAACATTAGGAAGTAATGCGGAGTAACCAGTTGACCTCGTGTTTCTTGGTGCAATTGTAGGCGTGGACTAAACTGACTGAAATGTCGACTCCAGCGTCCTATTCTGATTGGGTTCCATAAAGTGCCTCAACATGTTGAGAAGGTGCGATTGAATCTCTCTGGCAGAGGATCCCCTTGAGGGGGAAAGGTGTGGTTTCTGGGGATTTCTTGATACCAGCGATTTCAACACAGTTCCTTAATCAGCCGACTCCAAAATTCCCTCTCCCTGGTCAGTATGGATGCGGCTGGCAGCCCATAATGCAACAAAGAACATTTTCCTCCACAAATTTCCCGCCACAGTGATTGCCCTCTGGTCTCTGGGTGCTGTTAGGCTTGGGCTATAGCGGGTGAAAATGGTCAGTGACCCACTAATACGATTTGCTGACATTGCCCTCATCAGTTCAATGGCAAGGAAAATCGATACACACTAACTCTAGTGGACCATCACTGGTGATGTTTGACAAGTGGGGCGGACGCGTGGGTAGAGTCTTCCTCAGAATGCACTGATGTGAACCGCGTACATGACTTGCAGTAACTCCTCAAATGTCAGCTTGTCCATTCTTAGGCCATAAAAACCGGTCTATAAGAAGGGTCCAGTGGTCTTCTTCAACACCCAGATGCCCATGTTTCATCATGCAGTGACCTCATTACCATCTTCCGAAATTGGGTGGGTAGCACCAGCTGTCTTCGAATCTCTCCATTTTGACCGTGTGGTTTTTCTCGGTAAACAGTAGATCCACTTTTCTCAGACAGGGACTACTATATTGGCGGTCCAGCAATACAGACTCTTCTGTTTTCAGAGCGTTCCTTTCAGGCCACCGACCCCTTTTCGTCCCTCACAGGACCCATCTCGAACCACTCCCACTGAGGAATATTCCTGTTTAGGGCCCTTTGATCTGAGTCTTTGGAGTCCAGTTGAGCAAGTGAATTAGTGGATCCTCCGTTTAATGCAAAACAAGGTGGAAAGCGTTCTCCACACCCCTATGAATTTGTCACAACCTTGTACAGGAACAGTCCTCCGCCTGTGATGGTCCTGTGACGACATAGCTTTCCACGTCCAGATCAGGGAACTTCCACCCATGCCTCATCCTCAATCTTCCAACACCTTCCTAGGCAGGCGAGAACAGAGCATCAGCATCAATGTTACTGGTGCCTGGTCCGATACTTTTCAAGTTTCCTGAAATCATAAATTGGGAGCTAAGGCTGGCAAGCCACCGGTGCCTGTAGCAATCAAGCTTGGCTGTGGTCTTCACATAGGTTAGTGGATTGTTGGTCAGTGTGAACTTTCAAAAACGCACCCATAAGAGGAAGTCATGCAGTTTGTCCACAACTGCCGCAACTTCAATGTGCTAAGAATTCAACTTGTGGCTGGGGTAGTTGCGCTCATGGCATGCAATCCTCGGCTATGGAGAGATTTCGTTCGCAGAGGCCCGCCTGCTCCTGATACAAACTGCTCCAAAGCCCCTCAAGTGAAGCATCTACATGCAGGACATATGGCTTGCTGGGGTCTCCGCATAGGCCAACACTGGAGTCCTGTGTCAGACAGGATTTCAAACTTCTCAAATTCCTTATCACATTCGGTGTCCATCTTCTCTCCAAATTGGTTCATTAATCCTGTAGTAGTCCTCTATCTCCGACTTCTTTGATAAGCTTGAGTTCCTCTTGGAAGGGGGATACCCTTGAGTGAGAGAAGTTCCAGTGGCTTTTGATCTTTTGAATATCTGCGGTACAGAACTTTCTGTGAGTACCCACTAGATCCGAGAAAAAATAGAGCTGAGCTCCCAATTGGTGGGCTTGGGCCATTTGACCACGGCTTCCACTTATGGCTGGGTCCGTAGAAATCCCTTCCGACCTTACTATGTGTCCCACATATTTCATCAGTCTTTCTTACAGAAACAGCACTTGGATCAAGGGACAACTTCAGCCCACCCTATCTCCAGACGATCCAGTAACTTAACATATCTTGGTTATGTTCGTTCTGAGATTCTCCAAACACGATCAGGTCATCCCATATATACCAGACCTTCCCGTGAAATTCATATCTCCCATCACCCCTCCATACATCTTTGGAAATGTTGCAGGGGGGCCGGTCACCTCCCTGGGGATCCTTGCGAACTGAAAGTAACCAAGAGGTACAGATGAAGCAGTCTTTCTCTTGATCCTCTTTGGCCATAGGTATTTGAATAATATCCACTCCGAGATCTAGCACAGAAAACTCATTGGCTTCCCTGTAGAGGACAATCCTAAAGCTTCATTCAATCCTGGGCACCAGTTAATATTTGTCGAGTGACTTGCGCTTTTTTCAAAGTGACTATAATCCCACACACATTCTAATATCACCATTTTTTTCTTTACTGGCAACCCCACTATGGGAGAAGCATATGGGCAGTGGGACTCCGATGATGACACCACTGTCCATCAAACCCTGCTTAGGTGCGCCTGACATGCCACAACATCATGTGGAGCTAAGCCCTTCGTGACCACTCTCTCGAAAAGCACTTCATTAGTCAATCGGATTGGTGGTTGTCAACTCCCTGTGCCAGACGCCAAGATCCCAGTCAACCATAATGAAAAGACGGTAGCATGCTTTCACATACTTTTTATTAGCAACACTCCTTTTCATCACCTCTCAGGTTCGCTACCCTATCAAAACAGGGATGGAAACATTCAGAATGTAACTCTCTCCTTTCATCTCTTTCATTACATAAGCTTCCAAACAACGGGTGAATGGTTGAGTGTTTGAAGATATCCAGCACCTCCAATGTCCGACACCATTGAGCTAGTGTTTCGAAGATGTTGGCATTTGTTCCGCACTATAAACAGGTACTGCTGTCCTGGTCTGCATCAGTCTCTTGGCAGACTAGTGCTATGATGGGTAATCTCTTTATCCACACCAACAACAGTCTTAGGGAACCGTAATGTTATAAGTGACACATATCCTCTATTAGGGGTAGCTATTGTCACCTTAATCCCCAAAAATAACTAATCCAGATAGGGGCAGTGAGAGGGCCCCCCACATCTGACAGAACTTTTTGTACCATTTCCTCAAAAAAGATTGACACTTGAGACCCGCTGTCCAATAACACATTACAGGGTGATCATTGATTATAGGCTTGTACATGTGGAAAAAAAAAGAGGGTCCCCACTAAACCATTCAGGAGTTGTCCCTCGACGACGCAGGGATTGATAGGAGTAGTAGAGTATACCTTTGATGTTGCAAAGGGGGCATAAGAGACTCTACTGCCCCCCCCTTCCCGTTCCCAACAGACGATCCATGCATTGGGATGAGATAAGGACTTTTGTGAACTCCACATCTTTTGGTACACCATCTAGGCTATGTGGTTTTGTTGTTTCCCCACAGACAAAACACCCCACTCCTGTTAAATATCCATCTTTAGGCTTTTGACTAACAATTGCCTTCTCCTGGAATATGTTGTTTTTGCTGTTCAGCTTCAGCAACCTTTTCAGTTGTTTCCACTTCTTTAGCCTGAGTCCCCCGTCAAAGTTGAGCAATTTGTTCCCCCTGCTTTCTCAATAACCTATCAGAAGCTCCTCTTCTCGCCAACTTGCCTCGGACTTCAAAAGCCACAGTAGTACACGTCTCATTGAAGACTGCTCTCTATCTGCGAGAGTGGCATCCTCTTTTTGCACTTCCTTTAATACCTGATGGAAAGAACAGGGAATCATCTCTGTTATCACTACACCTCAGCCATTGAGCAATGGGATCTTTGAGTTAAAGCTCCTCGCAGTACTTGTCCTAAACGGCATTGGTCCAATATTACTGGGGTTAAGGCCCCCCTTTGGATCATTATTCTGTGAACGTGGGGGTGGGGGGCATCTTGTCTAGTCGGTAGAGAAAGTCGACATCTTCCACCTGGGCTCCATGGTAGGTAGTGCGGAGTCTATAAAGAAGGTCATGGCGTCCTTCTGGGGACCCACAAAGCATCTTCTAAGAGGCATCCATATAGTCTTGATGAGTTATGCTAGTGGCATGCTCCGCCAAGCAGCTATGCACCACTTCCATACTGGGCCCTTCAAACTCTCTACATTCTCGTGCTTCTTCACAGCATCCTTGCACTCCACTCTTCCAGCATACTGCAGGGCAACATCTCTCCATGTTTACATAACCCGCCTTCTCCCTGCTGGGGTAAGGGGTGGCACCTAGAATGTTCTCGACGACGATAGCCTCCCCTCAGGCTGTAACTTTGTGAATTGGCTGACTAACCGTTCTATGGCTGCAATAAGTGCACATCAACAGTAGCAGAAGTTTCTTTTGACTTAGAACCAGACGGGGTAGGGGTAAACATCTAACTATAGCCTTTCTCTGTTTGCAATGTTTGCTCCTGAATGCAGAGTACTCTAGCTGCAAGTACCTCATCAGGCCCAGATGATCTTCCATTGACGTGCCATGTTTCTGATGGCACAGCTATACCAGATGGAAAGGTACTCCCTCTCTAAAACCCGTTCAGTGACAATTAAGGGCTGGCCGTCAACTGCCTTACTTGATCACTCCGACGATCAACCACTTTAGGCTGAACAATTTCCCCATGAAATCCGTTTCACTATCTGCAATATCTGTTCATACTGAGAGTGGTTGTTAAGTTCACCATAAACAGCAAAAGCTAATGTCCTCTATAATGCTCATCTTTTCACACCAATCAACACTTCTCCTGTCTTTAGAGACTCCGATGACACTTTTGCCTGCTTTACTCTCTTATGTCTTGTGTAAGATCTCAGCAGTGCCTCCACTGTAACACCCCTTTTGTGCCAACCCCTTGGGCAGGGTGTTTAGTCGCTTCCACCACTCTATTACACATGTGCCTCCACCCGAATCTCTCGTATCAGCTCTCCCGTTATGCAGGAAAGGTGTCCCTCTTCCTGCCAGGGTGTCGCTCTGGTACACCCCTGGGTCGTTAGCTCAGTACACACCTCCCAGAGTTTGGGGAAAAAACTCTTAGCAGAATTTATTTTCAACGATTAATAGGTGAATAGTGCCTTGGAGAATTGGCAAACAATGAAAATAGAGTGAAACACATAACATCAATAACTACAGGTAAGTACAAAATACTCCCCCTAATGGTAGAGTTACAGTTCTGTCTTTTTTTTATACGTGGGGCCTACGTAGGTAATCCCACATATATACAGTCTGTTTACCCTCTCCTAACTGATCAATCACTGTGAGAATTGCAATCAAAATGGCTGCACAATGCTAGCTCAGTTTAAACCGTTGGGGCCCCGCTGCGCGCGTTCGTTGGAGCTCTTTTGGTAACGTTTGGTGTCACTTTGAGATCTCAGCCTTAGCAACCAACCAGAACAGTCAACACTACAAGTGTACAACTCCTGATCAGGAAAGTCCTCCCAGCGTCTACTCACTCCTTCATGTCTGCACTGCATTGGACTCCATCCTGCTGCTGTCACATTCAGATGTGGGGTCCCTGGGGCAGTGTGAGGCAGGATTCTCCTGGGTGGTAAGCTGGGGCTCGCAGCAGACAGGTGGTCCACAGACTAGCCAGTCTCTTTTCATGGAAAACCCACTGGGATAATCTCAGTCTTCTCCCTCTCTCCTCAGAGCTACATCATCTCCTCTGTAGTCTTCTTCACTTCTGCCTCCTTCCCAGCCTCCTCCGCGTCTCCTCTCGTCCCCCCGTCTCCTTGATGACCACCAAAACCAGGGCTGCTGGGTAGTGAAGTCCCAATGCAATCTCTGGAAAGAAGAGTGAATGCCTCTTTCTATAGCATCCACTGTACACATTGCTCCTCTTTGGGGGGGTTACATAAGTATAAGGTTTTTTTTTTGCTGGGGCCCCAGGAGCTGTTGCTTTGAGTTTCTTACAAAGTGAACAACCCCTTTAAGCCTTGGTCATAGACTACTATATGGTCAACTATGTTAACCAGCAACCACCATGAAATCTTATAACGTAACAATGCCTAGTGATCAAATGTAATGGCATTGCAGCTGGTGCTGATACATTTGGTACATTTCTACTACAGACCAATTTGTGATTTTGTTCATTTGCCCACACACATGGTACAAATATTGTTGGTAACATATGGCGTTCTATATTTATCTAATTAACTTAAATTCTTTGTTGAAGACCATATTCATTATATTAATAATAAAAGAACCTAATGAATTTTCACCAGAATGTCTGGTTACAATTCTGGAACTAATTAATAGTACACTCTAGAGAATACAACTTAGACATGCCAGCAACGACAGCTGGGACCAAGAAATCTCAAACAATAGGCTGGTTTTACATAATTAGAATGAAAGAAAACTATGTATAAATGTTTCCAATTAAATGACTGAAATATTCCATTTTGCTTTTCAGCCATGGCACTTCTGAAAAATCACTCAATCAAAGTTTGTATGAAATTGGAGGAAACATAGGTAAGCATGATAGCTGAATGTTATATGTAATGCCAGAAGTTGCTCTACTGAACTATGTTGGTGATAGGCTAAAAAGTAGTGAAATATTTCATTAACTACCAACATGTTTCAAGGATATCTGTAATGCTGTAGTTTATGTTAGATACATAAAATATCAATTCACAATAGAAATAATAGGCACCTAATTATAGATTTAAAGAACCAGTTTTTATTTTCCTTTAGTTCATAAGAAATTGCTTCTAGGTATAGAGTAGTGCTAGCAATTTTGCTTACCAGCAGCTACATGCATGATTTCTCACTGCTGCCACTGGGTCATGTGACCTGCACTCTGAGTTGCTGGACCACCTCATATTTGTGTGATTTGGTAGTGAAACTCTCTGTGCATTCCTATGGTAGGTTTAATGTTAGTCTTATAGGATTGCACAGAGAGACAGACTTCCTGTAAGCATCAAAAAGTCAGTGTTTTTAGGCTAATTGGAAAGCTGATGATATGACCTAACAGAGACTGTAGCATCAGCCAGAAATGATGTATGCAGCTGCAGGTGAGCAAAGTTACCTAAAAGCAATTTCTAATGAACTAAGGAGGGGAGGATGGGGGAGGGGGGACTGAAATGCTCTTTTAACATGGAACTGAACACTCAGAAAGATCTCTTTACACACTAAAAGCCCATCTGTACCAGTATGGCCATCTGCGTATTCGAGGTCCAAATCTTTTTCTTTTATACATTTCTGAGTACTGCATTTGAATTCAGACATAAGTCATAACAGCATACATTCAAGGGTTTCCCAACTACTGGAAGCCAGGCAATCATTTTATTGGATATTGCACTTGGCAATATCTTATGCTGGTGCCCCTCATCCCCATGTGGTATAAAAGCATACATTGCACAGTGTAATAACCGTATCAGAAGCTGTGCCTGATAAGAATGCCATTTATAAAATAATCTAGTAGCAATGCTGTATTAAGGGGGTGGGGGACATGTATGAAAACTGTCTAGGTCTAAGACTATCTTTGTTGCCCAATCAGAGCTCCCCTTTTACTTTTTCAGAGCACTACATGAAATGAAAGGGGAACTCTGGTTATTATGGGCAACAAAGAGAAAATCTTACACCAAGAGAGTTTTCATATAGGTGGCCCTAAGTGTTGATAATAGTACTATACAGTACTGAGCAAAAGTTTTAGGCAGGTGCTACAAAATTGCTGCAAAGAAAGAATGCTTTCAAAAAATAGAAGTGTTTATAGTTTATATTTTTATTAATTAACAAAATACTAAGTGAATGGACAAAAGAAAACAAAATCAATATTTGGTGCTACCACTCTTAGCCCAAAAAGCAGCATCAGTACTTCTGGATACTCGCACATGGGTTTTGGATGAAGGGAGGTTGTTCCAAACATTTTGTGTGTGGTATGTCCCAATCCATGGCATAAAGATGACTAATTTTCCTTGGTCTAACCAAACAGGTCACACACGCTATTAGGCTAGCCCTGATTAGAAATGATAGCATAATGCTAGAACATACAATCAGTTAGTGATCTGTGTGGTTCGGCCACGGTCATTGAAATAGGTCTTAGCTTAGCTTCTGTGCAGCATTGTAGAGACTAGCACAGCATAGTTGAAAAAAATCCAAAGTGACCATTGCACTTCACCCCATGCTTGTTTACATTCAAACAGTGAATTCGCAGTAGCAGAAACCCCCTTTGTACTTTGAATCCTGACTGTGTTACCCAAACTCATACATAGTCCCATCCATTTCAAAGCAGATGCACATCTTAGAAAGCCATGGCCATACTTACAAATGGAGTACAGGTAGCACTGTCCAAGTTGTGGTAAAGATGGGGGCCAAAATAGGATGGTCCAGCTCAGATGCCATCAAACGCTAGGCAAAGTATGAAAGTAGTCAGCACTCCAAGAAATAGTGAGTATTGCATCTTTCACATTTCATCATATAGCCACTGTGTTCTTCCTAATGCCTGTGCCTCCTGGCTGCCCCTCAACCGCAGAGTGGTATATTTCAAGTCTATCAGAGACATATTCCTTCACCTGTCTCAAGCCAGAAGAAGAGTAGTGGACTAAAATGTTGCTATTTTACAATATTTCTAATCGACAGAGTGGTTACTTTTCTTATGACATGGATGGATCAATAAAAATGTGAAAGCTACAATACTGGAGTGGTGACTACTTCCATACATTGTTTTTGCATCCATACTTAGACATGGTTGCAGTGTCGGACTGGGGGTTGGGCCCCAAAAGGGGAAATTTTTGGGGGGGCCCCCCTACTGTACATGAAAAAAATTTTCCCGGGCCCCTCGGGGAAAAAATGCCCATTTAAAAAAAATAATACAGTGTGCAAAACAGAACTGTATTGTGAGTACACTATACAAGGGAGTAACATTTGTCATCAACATATCTTTGACACGGGGTAAGTACTCCCCCATATCCCCCCCACTACATAAATTCCCCCTTCACGTTTCCCCCGGTAAGCACCTCAGCACCTTGAAAAAAACACCACAAGAAAAAAAGTCTAATCCTATCACGGGTAGGTGTTCCCCCACTCTTACTCGGGACCATGTTGCTGCCACTTACCCCCCCGATATAACCTACAACTGTAATAGAGACCCATAGAGGGCAGACACCCCGTCGGTATACCTAAACACCACCTATGAGACCACATAGAGGTCAGACACCAGCTCAGGTATAACCTACAACACCGCCATATAGAGACCACATATAGGTCAGACACCAGCTCAGATATAACCTACAACACCGTCATATAGAGACCACATAGAGGTCCAACACCAGCTCAGGTATAACCTACAACACAACCATATAGAGACCACATAGTGGTCCGATACCAGCTCAGGTATAACCTACAACACCGCCCTATAGAGACCACATATTGGTAAGACACCAGCTCAGGTATAACCTACAACACCGCCCTATAGAGACCACATAGTGGTCAGACACCAGCTCAGGTATAACCTAAAACACCTCCATATAGAGACCACATAGAGGTCAGACACCAGCTCTGGTATAACCTACAACACCGCCATATAGAGACCACAGAGCGGTCAGACACCAGCTCAGGTATAACCTATAACACCACCATATAGAGACCACATAGAGATCAGACACCAGCTCAGGTATGACCTACAACACCACCATATGGAAACCACATAGAGGTCAGACAGCAGCTCAGATATAACCTACAACACCATCATATACAGACCACATAGAGGTCCAACACCAGCTCAGGTATAACCTACAACACTGCCATATAGAGACCACATAGTGGTCCGATACCAGCTCAGGTATAACCTACAACCCCGCCCTATAGAGACCACATAATGGTAAGGCACCAGCTCAGGTAAAAACCTACAACCCGCCATATAGAGACCACATAGGGGTTTAAGACACACCACTCAGGTATAACCTATAACATCACCATATAGAGACCACATAGAGGTCAGACACCAGCTCTGGTTATAAACCTACAATACCGCCATATAGAGACCACCGAGCGGTCAGACACCAGCTCAGGTATAACCTACAACACCGCCATATAGACACCACATGGTAGTCAGACACCAGCTCAGGTCACATGACATTACAGTGAATACAGCACTAATCCAATATAGACGCAAAATAACCCCTGACATCAGGGACTCACTGGAGACATCATCTCTGATGAGTTATTCTCTTCTCTCATGAATCGTTCTTTTTCCCTTCTCTTCATCATCCGTTCCACACCGCCATGATGACTTGTCCCTACTACTGTCCCTACCACTCATCCCTGCAGAATTTATACACAAATATCTTAGCATCCTCAATTTTCCACCACCTCTTTACCCATTCCCACCTCTGTACAAACTGCTGAGGGGTGGGAGAGCGGGTACAAGCCATAACTTAGAGGCCTAGTATCCTAAGGGGTTGGAGGGTGGTGAGAGGACTAACCCCTTGGAGATTATGCTACATCTATGGGCTGCTGCCCTCTCAATTATATTACCAGGTACGTAGGCAAATGGGAAAGGCCCCAGGTAACTAGATAGGCCTTATTTAGGTAGGTAGTCCCCCGCTGGATAAGTTGGTAGGCCAGTCCCAAGTAGGTTGGTGGGTAACTAGCTACGGGTGGGTAGGTAAGTAGCCCCCAGTTAGATAAGCAGGCCCCAGTTAGGCAAGTTGATTTGGGTAACAGTTTTGGTTGGTGGACCCCAGTTAGTTATGCTGTAGGTAGTTGTTGGTGTGTCCCAGTTAGTTAGGCTGTAGGTAGGTGGTTTCCCCCAGTTAGGTAAGCTGTAGGTAGTTAGGGTCCCCTTTATATAGGCTGCAAACAGTTAGGGACCCCCCTTTAGGTAGTATACAGGCAGTTAGGGCTTCCCTTGAAGTAGTATACAGGCAGTTAGGGCCTCCTTTAGGTAGTATATAGGCAGTTAAGCCCTCCTTTAAGTAGTATACAGGCAGTTATGGGTCTCCTTTAGCTAGTGTGCAGGAAGTCAGGGCCCCCTTTAGCTAGTGTGCAGGAAGTCAGGGCCCCTTTAGCTAGTGTGCAGGTAGTCAGGGTCCCCTTTAGTTAGTTAGGGCCCCCTGTGGGTAGTCAGGGCTCCCTGTAGGTTGTCAGGGCCCCCTGTAGATAGTCGGGGTCCCCCTTAAGGTAATCAGGGCCTCCTAAGGTAGTCAGAGCCCCCCTTAGGTAGTCAGGGCCCCCCATTAGGTAGTCAGGGCCCCCCTTTAGGTAATCAGGGCCCCCTTTTAGGTAGTGAGGGCCCCTTTGGTAGTCAGGGCCCCCCTTTAGGTAGTCAGGGCCCCCGTAAGCAGTCAGGGCCCCATTAGGCAGTCAAGGCCCCCTCTGACAGTCAGGACCCCCCTTTAGGTAATCAGAGCCCCATTAGGTAGTCAGGGCCCCCTTTTAGGTAGTCAGGGCCCCCTTTTGAAAAAGTCAGGGCCCCCCTTTGGGAAACGGGGCCCCCTTTGGGTTATTCCCCCCCCCTTTTAAAGGTAGTCGGGGGCCCCCTGTTAACCAGTCGGGGGGCCCCATTAGATAGTCCGGGCCCCCCTTTAGGCAGCCAGCCCCCCCCCCCTTTTGGGCACCCAAAGGCCCCCCCCCCGGAGCCCCCCCCGGCCCCCCTTTGGGGCAGTTCGGGCCCCCCCCCCTTGGGTTTGTTAAAAAAAAAAAAAAAAAAAACACCAGCCACTCACCTGACTCCCGCCCCCGGGCCCCGCCCGACCCTCCCCACCGGCTCTGCCCCCCGCATAGGGGGACCGGTGATGGGCTTCACTCCCGCGCCTACGTCAGAAACTAGGGGCCGGCCCCGGGAGGCTGGGGGCCCTTTAAGCCCTTCAGCCTCCCAGGGAGATCAGGGGAGGCAGCGTAGTGGCGCTGGGGTTTTCGCTGCCCCCCCGCCAGCCCAGGAGTGGGGGACATTAGTCCCCAACCCCCGGGTCGGCCCCTCAAGGGCTGGGGATGCAGGTCCTGGCGTTTCGGGGACCGGATGCGTGGTCGGGGCCACGGGGGAAGCGGAGGGCACTCCCTCCGGGGCCCCCAAACACCCGGGGGGGGCCCCCCGGGGGATTCACCGATCCCCCCGGGCCCGAGCCCGGGCCTGCATGGCTATTTCTGCTTTATTTTAATGCCCAGATTTAAATTTTAGAATTGAAAATTTTTTTCTACTCTTTGACTGATAATGTGTGAATTTAAATTTGTAAAATCTAGAAAAATTTTATAGGTAAATAAAAAGGAAGATAAGAAAGAAAAACTATTTGCAAATAAAGCAAATGTTTACATATAAAAGTCAGAAGCTGTAAGCTAATGAATCACTGCTGCAGTACAAGTAGATAGCGGTATAGAACATTAAGCACTATACTGTTTTCCCCCAGCGAAGTGAAAATAAAGGGAGCTGTCATTTTTGGAATCTATTTTTACAATATTTTTGGTTTTGGGGCTACCTGTTTCCCAATGTAGTACACGGGTTCATAGGGGTTGGGACTAGTGAATGGGGGGGGCCCCCACAAGGGGGTGGGGTGGGTTTTTCTGCGGGCCGGATGGGAAAAAAAAAACAGCCCTGGCCTTAAACCCCCAAACAGCCCACATTCAATATCCCCCCTTTCAGAAGGGCCCCTTTTTCTCGCAACCCCGCCACTGTCTTTTAAAAAGTAAACTAAAGGGGGGCTTTCACACGGAGAGTTTTTGGTGCCCTTTTTTTATTTATTTTGTGCAGAAAGGCAGAGGCATTAATGCTGTATATTTTTGGGACAAAAAAAAAACCCCAAAAAAAAAAATGCAAACCCAAAAACCCCCCCGTTTTTGGGGAAACCCCCTACCCCAAAAGCAAGGAAAAAAAAAGTGGGCAGAGAAACCCCCCATCACAGGGGCCCCCGTGTGCAGTCACTTTAAATCGGGACAAGCCCCACACGCCAATACATAAGCACCAACATAACCCACAACCCCCCCCCAAAACAAAATTCCCCCCGTAGTCAGGGACCATTTACATTTAATTTTTAAAAAACTGATTCAGCACAGAATTTAAAAAGACCCCTGACGAGGGACTAAAAGGAAACTTTATCTCTATGGGAGTTGTTTTTCCCCCCCTTTTCCTTTTGGGGGCCCCCAACCTCCATGGGCGCCTTCCCGGGAGTTGTTCCCTTTCCCTTTTTTTCTCTGTTTCCCGGGACAGCATGCGTTTTCCTCCTTTTTAGTGGCACCCACTCGTCCCTGTAGAATTTTCAACAAATACTTTTTAGAACCTTTTCTCTTCCACACTTTCCTTTCAATTCCCCAAAAAAGCGTATGTTAGACAATAAAAATTAAAATTAAAAAAATCGATTTAAATGGTGTAAATAGGGTTACCCCAAATTTGGCAGGCGGGCCAGTATTTTAGAAAGCGGGCCAAATATGTAGGCGGCTTTGGGCCATATGCAGGCAGGCAGGGGGGAGTATGCAGGCAAGGGGGAGGCAAAAGGGCCCAAAAAATTTTTCAAAAAAAAGGGGGCAGGACCCCTTATAGCCAAAAACAAAAGGAAAAGTAATAGGCAAAGGGGGATGGCCCACTTTTATAAAAGGCAAACCAAAGGGGAACCCAAAAAATTTTTAAAAAAGGTTTTTTTGGCCCGGGGGCGTAATAATTTGGCAACTTTTTTTTGGGGGCCCATTGTAATAGGTTTTGGCAATTTTTGGGATTATAAGGGCCCGGCCCCATTGGGACAGGGGTTTTTAAAGGCACCAGGGCGGGGGTTTTTAGGTAGTTTCCCCGGGGGGGAGGGTATAGGGGAGGCCCCGGCTTTTTATAGGGCCCCCAAAAGGGCAGGGGGGGATAGGTCCAAAAACCCGGCTATTTAAAGGGCAAAAAGGCCCGGGGTATAGGCAACCAAAAAGGGGGGGGGGCATCTTTTACCAAGGAGGGGTTTTTGGTTGCCAGTTTAAGGGGTTAAAGGGAGCCAGTTCAGGGGATTAAAGGGAGCCAAGGGCAGGGGCATCGGTAAACCAGGGCAGGGCATCCTATAGCCGGGAGGGGATAGGTTTGCCGGGCCCGGGGGAAATGTAAACCAGGGCAGGGCATCAAATAACCAGGCAGGGTAGGGGTTTCCAGTCCCGGGTTCCCCCTCCTGTCTCTTTCCCCCTCCTTGTGGAAAGTAAGCCCCCGGGGTAGGGGCCCTTTTTCTCCCTCTGTCCTTTACAATTGTCATTTTCCCCTTTTTCACTGTACTCGTTTGACCCTTAAAGTAATTATTTAACCCCCCCGAAGTACAGCGCCCCGGAAAACATGGCGCTTTAAAAAAAAATAATAATAATAAAAAATTTGGTTAAATAATAAATAGGTTTGCCTGGGAGGGCATCATATAGCCAGGGCAGGGTATGGTAGCCAGGGCCAAAGGGGGGGGCATCATATAGCCAGGGCAGGGGGTTTTGGTACCAGGGCCGGGATAGGGAAACCAAAGGGGAGGGGGTTTTATTAGCCCGGCAGGGTTTAGGTAGCCAGGGGGGGGATAGGGACCAAAGGGTGGGTATAGGTTTGCCAAAGGAGGGCATAAAATAGCCAGGGAGGGTATTGGTTTGCCCCGGGCCCGGGCATAATTAGCCAGGGGAGGGATAAGGGAGCCAGGGCGGGATAAGGGAGCCAGGGCAAGGGATAGGTTTCCAGGGGCTGGGTATAGGGAAACCAGGGCAGGGGCATCATAAAAAAAAGGGGAGGGTAAAAGGCGCCAGGGCAGGGATTCATATACCAGGGCAATGGGGGGTTTGGTAGCCAGGGCTGGTTTTTGGTAGCCAGGGCCGGGCCCTTCAATATTAAAACCAGGGCAGGGGGGTATTATGGCAGCCAGGGCAGGGAACAATTGCCAGGCAGGGGATAGGTAGCCAGGGCGGGGATGGTAGCCAGGGCCTTGGGGTTTTTGGGTTTGCCAAGGGGAGGGCATAGGTACCGGGTGAGTATAGGTAGCCAGGGAAGTGGGATCATAAAGCCAGGGCCGGGGGATTGGGAGCCAGGGCAGGGGGCATAAGCCAAAGGGGGGGAAAAGGGAGCCAGGGCAGAGCATAGGTAGCCAGGGGTGGTTATAGGTAGCCAGGGCAGGCATCATATTGCCAGGGCAGGGTATAGGCGCCAGGGCAGGGTATTATTGGCAAACCAGGGCAGGGCATCATATAGCCAGGGCCAAAGGGTATAGGGGCCCGAGCAGGGCTATTAAAGGCCCGGCCCCGGGCAGGGCTTTTATATAGCCAGGGGGGTAAGGGGCCGGGGTGGGCATAGGTTTGCCCGGGCAGGGCATAGGTTTGCCAGGGCTGGGTTTTAGGGAGCCAGGGCAGGCTTTGGGAACCAGGGCTGGGCTTTTATATAGCCCGGGGCCCAAAAAAGGGGATAGGTATAGGTATAGTAGTTTAAAAAAAAAAATTATCCCCCGCTGTTTCCCCTTTCCCCTTTTACCTGCTCCGGGCCGGGGCCGCTTTACTTGGGGAGGCCGGGGGGGGGGCAAACAGGCCGCGATGACGAAACACATTGCGCGCCCGCCCCCCCCCGGCCCCCTGGGAGCTGAAAAGCGGGATCAATAGATCCCCGATGTTCACCTCGGAAGCTGCTTGCACCGCGCGGGGGCAGGGGCGCCGTGATGGTGTTTGGGTGGGGCATGCCCGGGGCCCTTCAGCCATTTTTTTGGCGAGGGGGGGCCCCAAACGGCCCCCCCCCACAGGGGTTGGTCGCTGATGCACCACTTTCGGGCCCCCGTATTTCGCCAAAAGGGAACCCGCGCCGGGCGGGGGCCCCCCCGGGGGGGAACACCGTCCTCCTCGGCGGGGGATCCAAAGCCGGCCTGCGGCCCCGGGCCCAAGTGGCCCGCTGGGAAAACCCGGTTTGGCCCTTTTACAGTCCGGGGCCTAATTCCCGTCCCCTAATCAATACCTTATCTACTTTTTAAAATGGTTTTTGGTTAAAAATTTGCCCTATAAATGATCATTTTTCAATTTTAAAAACCCTTTAAGGGGTTACTGTATAAAATATAACAGTGTGTTACAAACAATTCTGAGATGTTATAATAATTTTAAACTTTATTTATAAGCGCCAGCAAAAATTCCGCCATTTTTAAAAATTTAAGGGGTATTTTAAATTTCTGACCCAAAAAACATTTCATTACACAATAAAAGCTACTTACAGATGAGACACAAGGTGTGAGGACCCTGCTCGCGAGAGTTTACAATCTATAAGGGTGTATGGGAGAGATGAAGGGTGAGACGTGCTAAGTTTACAATAGTCCAGCCAAGAGAAATAAATATGCAGATAAGTGTCTGTGGGTGCCCAAGTGTAGGGAGTGACAGAAATGTGTGTGATAGAAGGTAGGGGTTAGCAATTAGGGATCTTGGTAGACCTGCCTAAGAAGATGTACTTTCAGGGTACTCTTAAAACTATGGTTAGGATTGTGTCTGATGATACGTGGTAGGATGTCCCAGAGAACTGGTGCAGCATGTGTGAAATCTTGGAGACAGGCATGGGAGGTTCGGATGATTGTGGTCTGTAGTTTGATATCAGCTGCAGAGCGGAGAGAGTGGGTAGGGTGGTAGATAGAGATGAGGGAGGAGATGTAGCCTGGTGCAGCACTGTGGAGAGCTTTATGGGTGAGAATGATTAGTTTATATTGCATCCTGTACCGAATGGGAAACCAGTGCAGTGACTGACACAGGGTAGAGGCATCAGTATAGCGGCTGGAAAGAAAGATGAGCCTGGCTGTTGCATTCGAGACAGATTGGGGAGGGGAGAGTTTGCAGAGAGGGAGAATGATAAGCAAGGAGTTATAGTAGTCAAGAAAAAGAATAAGAGCCCTAATGAGAGGTTGAGTAGTTTCCACAGTGAGACACGGACTGATTCTGGAACTGTTCTGGAGGTGCAAGTGACTGGAGTGGGCAAGAGATTGGATATAGGGAGTGAAGGACAGATCAGAGTCTAGTATAACCCCATGACAGCGGGTATGCTGCCTAGGAGTTATGGTGGTGCCACACACTGAGGGAGAAATAGCAGACGGGGGTCGGATAGTAGATGGTGGAAATACAAGAAGTTCAGTTTTAGTGAGGTTTAGTTTGAGATAGAGGAGATGCTGTCAGAGACAGCGGACAGACAGTCACTGGTGTTTTGTAGCAGGACAGGAGTGATGTCTCGGGAAGAGTTGTATAGTTGAGTGTCATCAGCGTAGAGATGGTACTGGAAGCTAAGTCTGCTGATGATTTGTCCAGTGGAGGCTGTGCAGATTGAAATCTCGGTATGTGCAGGTCTTTACAGCCACTTTTCCATCTGATGTCTTTTTTTCCTGTTTTGTGGTCTAAGAATAGCCAGATTCTTGGATTGTAACCAAACAAAGCGCAGTGAGCAACAATTTTCCAGAGCTCAGGGCATCCGTAAATCAGAGATGATAAATGATTGTGTGATTGCCCAGTTCATGTTACTACCTTAAGTTTACTGCAGCATCAGCACTACTAACCATGACTGTTAATTGACTGTGGGTTTTATTCATCAGACTAAATGATTGCCAGAGTAAGGACTGTAGATTGAAATGGTATTTATCTGATATCTCTAGTCAGGCAACACTTTTATGTATGTTTTTCCGATTTTTTTGTATTGAAGCAGGCATCTTAGGAATCAATAATCCAATGTAGAAATAAAATGCACGTATCTGCTAAAACGGCCTTGCAGCATCACGGAAATATATAATAATATCTAATATTGCATGTAATATATAATAATATTCATCAATGATGTGAAATTAATTTCATAAGACTCACCCTAACTGTTTTAAGAAAACCATTCTATAGGGAGCCTGTGTACCCCTTCCCCTTATCCAAAATGGCATTTCTCCAATGCAGGGGACAAACTATAGGGGGAGGTGCAGAGTTTGCACTTGTACCCAGTTACTGTATGGTGCCTAAAAAAGGGGCCCAGATGTCCCTCTGCCCCATATGAGTAAAGAAGTAGTATATATTACATGTCATAATTGGGGATCTTCAAGTAACTTTTCTGTTCACAATGCTGGAGAGCAGGGGTCATCTATCATGCAGTAGGAAATGCTAATAAATAAAAAGAAACCTCAAAGCAGTATGGACTGGGGTGATAAGGGTTCACTAGTGGAATTGATTCTAGGGGCCCATCCCACAAGTGCTATACTTTGCCTCCTTTCCTCTGTCTCCTCTGTGGTACCCCCATCCTGTCTCACATGTACTATGCCGATTTAAAAGTAGCAAATATTATCACTGTACTATTAACAGACAAAAACAAAATCCCAAGGCTAATATTATCAATAATACCATTAAAATATAGGACCAAATAATACCACCACATTAAGACCACATATCAACATCACATAGTGACTGAATAATGTCACCATTTTGTTACTGACTTAAACACACTACACCACGACCAATATTACTGTCATACAGTGACCATATACTAGTAGATGGCAATTGTATACATGCGCTCAGCACGCATATAAGTGATTACAGTGCAGTTACATCAGATGACTCACAGGAGATGTCTTCTATGATGGAAAATGTTCACTTTCCCTTTTCTTCTCGATCCTGTCTAGACTGCCATGATGACTTAATCTCTGCAGAATTTACCACACAAACAACTTACTCTTCCAGCACCTCTTTATATAGTCTCCCCATTAGGTAGGTAGGCATATAGGCCTCCTATTAGATAGGTATGTATCTAGGCTTCCTGTTAGATAGACAGCTACATAGACCCCTTTTTAGGTAGCTAGACATATGTATCCCCCTTTAAGTAGGTAGGTAAATAGGTTCCCTATTAGGTAGGTAGGTAGGTATATAGTCTCCTCATTAGATATGTATATAGACTAATTATTAAGTAGGTAAGTGTATAGGCCCTCATTAAGTAGATAGGTAGGTATATAAGTCCCTAATTAGATAGGTAGGTATATAGGCCCCCAGTACGTAGGTAGTTTCCCCAATCTGTAAAAGAATATTACTCACCTTTCCTTGTTCCACAGCCAAGCAGATCGCTCTTTTGGATGGTGTTCTGTGCAGGCAGCGTGACGCCATCTCGTCGTCCTTGCTTGAACACTACTCCTAGAATCTTGTAAGCCTCAATCTTAAAGCAGGCTACATCAAGCTACCTACACTGCTTACTTGTGTAGGCTGCAGGGCTAACCTGCAGCCCATGCCAGTAATTAGCCTGGCTGGGTATGCATATCGTTCAAAACATGCGCCGGAGCTTGGGGCCCACCACCAGAAGATCCTTTGGTCCTCCAGTGGGCCAGTCCAACACTACCTATAAGTATAATGATCAATGACCAAACTTATTTATTTTTTCTTTTATTTTGCTTTATTTTATAAGTTACATGGGAAATGGGGGAATAATAACTACTGCATCAGGAGAGAATATAGTAAGCTGATGTTTAGATAAGTACTCTGTGGTGATGGTAATTTAGAAAAATCAAGAAGGTGGTATGAATTAAATATTAAGGGCGACATGTCAGAAAAGTGGCGTTTCCTCGCAAGTTTTAGGCACATTAAATCAGTGTAACGTGCGGCAGAAAGTCCAATCCTTTCAAAAATCTGGCGTCAGCTACACCTTGCATAGAAAACTTAATGTGCCTACAAAGACAAAGCGCTTCAAAAGAGGCGCATCGCGAATCGGGCCATGAAAAAATTGATAGTTTAAAAGTAAAGGCCTATCAAGGGCATTGCCCGAATGGGGGCCAAAACATATGTAATGGGCCCAAAGGGCATTGCCGATGGGGGTGCACGGCACCCTATTTATGTGCATTACAAAGATCCCTAACTGCTATCACCCATTGTCATCCCCCGCATTGGGCATCACAGGCATTATTGTATATGATGTACATCTGGGTGGCAGGTTCTCCCTTTTTCATGTTTTCCACCCCTATTTATGAAACTGGGCCGGACATTTTAAAAATTGGGGCCTTTTTACCGTAGTTTACCCAAAACCCTAATGTTTTAAGCTCCCCAAGCGGGCCCTAACCTTGTGTTCTTTTTAATACTTTTAATGGCTCATCGCGCACTGCTGGCACATAGTTTATCATTGGTGATATTAATGCCTATCAAGGCGATTGCCCGATGGAGGCGGCAAACATATGTAATGGCGCTCAATAGGTGCATTGCGCGATGGGGGTGCACAGCGCACCATATTTATGTGCATTACAAAGTGTTGTGCCCGGTGTAAAATGCGCCTAGTTTTGGTGTACAACAGTTCATTAACAATAAAAATATGGTGTCAAAAGTGGTTCTGGCGCAAGATAGACCAAAAAACTGGCGTTGACGTGTTGGGACATGTCGCCCTAAATGTTCAGCACAGACTGATCTATAGAGTAAAATAGAAGTCAAAGTCTATCAATACAACTATTATACACATGTAGCACACAATATATGTAACAGGTTCTAGATATAGTAAATAACTGTCCTACTTTAAGTTTTTATATATTATGTACAATTCATTATGTTAAATCTATCATATCTATCAAATATGTTTTTGTTTTTTTTTAGTATATTTAATACCGTTTTTTATTGTACATTTCGTGTGTTCTCCATCTCACAGCCAGTTCATGATAAATTCAAGAATAAAGAAAAGGATGTAGCTATACTGTGACAACTGTGCAGCTAATAAATTATATAATTAGTAAAGTAGTCCAATAAGTATACATAAACTGCATTTTTTACCCAAACTCTAAGAGGCCAAATGTTAATAAATCAGAAGTCAGAGCAATCTCCCACTTTTGGTCATTTTGTTCATTCTCAATTCTCTTGTTACAGGTTTTCTAAGGTTTTTAAAGGGGAAAATTTTACAATTATTTCATTATAATTCCAATGGAATTGTGGCCATTTTTGCTGTCTATTCCCATCTTTATACAGTAATTCCATCTGTTACTAATTGTTCCACTTTTTTTCTCCAGGAGAACACTGTTTAGACCCTGATACTTATATGCTGGATGTCTATCATGTAAACCCTCATGCAGAGTGGATAATGAAACCCAAAAACAGCTGAGAACAATGTATTGTGCTGCAATTCTTCAAGCCACACTGACGGAATGTATTGGACTGAGTGTAGTATATCTGCTATGTACTATGAATGGCATGAGATAATGGACTACATGTATGAAGACATGGGTACTTCGGATGGTGAACACTAAATCTGTGGAGAAACCCTGTGGACCTTAAATGAGCATATTATTTTTGCTCTTGGTGGAATATAATTTATGCAACTTTTCTTCTGTTTTTTGTTTTAAGTAAAACACTACCAGAAAGCTGGGACTGTGTCAGATCCCCACTCCTTACTGATTGTTCCTTCTACAAGTATTATTACTGACACGGATGTAATGTTGGGCCTTGTTACTGCTGGACAGACAGTGAAGCCTTTCATGGGTAACATTGATGCCTTTACAAGCTCTCTGTAGCGTGACAGGATTACTTTACTCAGTATCTCAGATGAAATCCTGACTGTAACTGTTGTATTTCCTTTTGTATAGGAACCACTACGTTTGTACAGTTACATTTTTATATCTATTTGTAGATATTCTATAATGTTTTTTGTATTTTTTTAAACATTTCCTCTGTGTGCATATTTAACATTTGTAAACCATCTGTCATTACTCAGTATTCACATTTAATAATATGTTTTTAACATTCACAATAATGGGTGCCTCTTCCATAGGCCATGAGTGTTTCTGCCAGAGGATATGTTGTAAATGAAAATATCCAGGCACTTTGCCAACTGGCATGTATGTTTTAGACTTTAATGTTGAAATGATTCTTGCGTGACTTGTTTATTTTGATTGTGGAACGCACTGTAAGCATAACTTATATAAATCCAGTGTTCAATAGAAAACTCTGCAATTTGTCATAATATATAGAAAGGCACTTATTTCTCAACAGGAAAAAAAAAAACTTTGGTCATTGTTTTTCTTACTGTGCTCAAATTTCTTACAGCTACCATGTTAAAAGGGGAAATCCATAACATTTTCTAAAATGTTATAGAAACATATCCAAATATATTACTGATGAGATCTGTGATCTCAGATCTTTAGTGAATTCCTACAAAATGGGGATCCAAACAGAGCTCAAATAATCTTAACATTGGTCAGAGATGTTTACTGAGAAAATCTGACATAACATTCTGATCTTACGTGCATTCATATCAATTACTGTATTATTAAAGTGTTATGTAAGCTCTGAAATCTATAAGCCTAAAAGAATTGTCAAAGTGATAAAGTCATATTTATCTCAAGCATACGGGATGGTAACCCACACATGCCAACCTAGCATTTCTGGGAAACTCTAGGCCCGCTGTCTGCCTGGAAACACCCTGTTTGCCAATTTTGAGAGAATGTTTGCATAAACCCTCCCCCTTTTGTGTCCTGATTTGAAGGAGTCCCCTGAAAGAAATGGGAGGATTGACAAGTATGTTGTTATCCCTACAGGCTTCTGTTAGTAATGTAAGGGCTTTCCTATGAGATCTCTGGAAGAAATGAGACAGCAAGAAAAGCACACACATTTGCAAACTGTCTTAAAACTGACAATAAACCATCCCCATAGGCTTTAAAATAAAATCTGTTCAATAGTCTACACTCAACGGCTTTTCAGCCGGACGACTTTTCAGAGTTCCTAAAAACTTGGAGCATGCACAATCTTACACTGCCCAGTTTTCGGGTGGAAGTTGTGCAAGTTCAGTTGTTATGGGGGACAGGCAAGTCTGCAAACTGCATACAGAACCGTCCTCCAAAACCACTGAAAAGAAAATAAAATACCGGCCATATTCTTAAATAGAATCTTTTTACCTTTTTTTTTTTTTCATTTTATCACTCTTAGGAGGCACAAAACAGTATTAACAGATTACATTCGTAGTCTTTAGACGTTTGCACCAAGAGTTCCAATTTGTATAGTCTCTGCTTTTGCACCAAGAAATACGTATTCATAGTTCCAGCATGCATACTCATAATCATACAAATGTTTCCAAAACTTTACATGGAAGTTACCCCATTTGTTCCAAATAAAATGTTCCGATTTAGTTAATATTGACTAGTTTTATACAGATCTCCACCACGTTACCTGCTAATCACCAGTGTAATTTTTTTTTACAGGTTTTAATATTTTAAACCATACCTCCAATCATAAACAATTTTCCATAAATCAACAGTACAAGCAAACATAAGAAACTTTATATAATAGTTTAATAAAAAAAAGACTGCTTCTCAATTAATTATCCTACATTTTTCCCCTCTTATCTGCTCACTTAATCCTCAATCACTAAGAGAATCCATCTCCTGGGGGAGACACGGTCCCTGCTGCACTCAGTGATCAGGTTGCAGCTGCCCATAGAAGTCTATGGACAGGGAAGGGGCTCAAAGTGAAAGTAAGAGACTCTCACACACAAGCAGCAGCATGGTGGACATTAAACAGCAGTAAGGAGCAGTGAGTTCAACACTGAGGCGAGATAAGACACTTGTGGTACAGCCAGTACCATCTCTCTCTGCATCTCTGCCTTTCCTTTCCCTCTATCTCTTTATAGGCTTCTATTTAACCTGAGCTCTCAATGAAGCTGAGGTCTCAGGAGATGGATTTCCTCAGTGATTTATGACTGAGTGGATAGATAAGAAAGCAGGAGGTAGAAGAAAGGGAGGCTGATTGAAGGAGAAGGAAGCATTTTTCTCTAATAAGATATATTACAAAGCTTCTTTGTAGAATGCAGCGCACAATCATAATCCAAGACAGTATTGTGTATAATAGGGTAATGTAACTATTACTTTATGAACAGTCTCCCAGGATATTATCTTAAAATGCTGCCAACTCTGTATGTCTCCAAGGTGCCAGCATAGTTGTTGATTGTTCTAGGAAAGTCTATAAATGAAGAATAATAACAGTATTTATTTTAAAATCAAGTTCTTCAAAATTAAAACAAAGCTTCTTATGTAAAACAATTCTTTTAGTTCACTTCTTTTTTAAAAATAAAAAGAACGCTACTGCACTTTTTTTCTCCTACTAGAATGTATCCTATTAACCAGTTTCATATGTGTTATGATGTCATGCAGACATCTATTACAGTTACATGCTCCTAATACGGTAATATTAATTGTATTGCTTTATTAGGTATGTTTTTAAGCATAAGATCTTGTTGTTCACTGACATCTCTTTCTATTGAAAACAAAACACACTTCTGTCAAGTTTGTAAATCATAACGCATTTCTAACAAGTGTATATCATGGCCAAAATTATCTAAAGGTAGTGCAAAAACGTAGTGCTTACTTCCAGAAACAGTGCTATATCTGTCCATAGGTTTGTTTCTGGAATGGTGGTCCCCTAAAATACAATATTAATTTGTATCGGGATGATCATTGTATGTTGAAACAATAAATCTATGGAAAACTGATAATTGTTTCCAAAGCCCTAAAATCTCACCCAATAAAATGCAAAATGAAGATGAAAGAAAATCAAAAAGATAACAAATACAAATAAAGCAAGTCCTAACATATAACAGTCAGAAAGAGCTTCTGGAAATCACTTTCTGTTTAGATAATAGGAGCGCCTTTGGGTCATGTACTTTATACAGAATGTACCAGGAAAAAAGAAAATGAGGTCCTCACCTTACACATGTAAAGGGCAGTACAGAGCATGTAGTACCACATTGTAATGTGAAAGATGCTAATAGATCACAGACTTCATGCACTTCAGTAATACAGATGTTTTACCAGGAACATTTTTATGGTAATTGGCTGGATCTTTCACCAATCACGTGCCGCGGATGAGCGAGGCCATGATATTGTAAAGGTGAGTGTAAGTGTTGTCTCAAGATACAATACCACAGGGAAGACCATTGTATGGTGAAAAGATTACAGCCAGAGAGACCACTCTATAACGGTTCACCTCCATTGACGTGAAAGGGGTTGAGCTTCACTACCGTAAACAAACCTATGAATTGTTAGGAAAAAAGGAGTTATGTTTTTTTTAATCTCTTTTATACGATGCATTGAAAATAACAACATGTCATTTATAAAAAAGAAAAAATGTAATAACTTAAGGGACTGTAACTCCAGCAATCAAAAGGGTTTCCAGAGTTATGTGAATAAGGCATACTCAGGGTTTATTTTAATGTATTAGCATAAAGCATCATTAAAGGGGTTTTATTGTTTCATTATTTGACAGCCGTTTATACTGGTTGCTAAGGAGAGCTTATGAAATGGAGGGGCGTGTTTCTCCTCCCAGCAGGGAGTATCTTCTCTTTGCAGACACGCCCCAAAGTACGCATGTGAGAATTCATTCTGTGTGAGCTGGGGGGGAAGGGAGAGATTCTCAGCTGTCGGAGACTAAGGAATCATTGGAAGTAAAAAGCAAAGTGTAATTCCATAGTGTATATCTACATTTCTCGCTCTCGCTACATACTTTGTAATTAGAATGGGCATTTGATATTCAGGACTCTGGGAAAGATGGGCGATTTAATTTTTTTCTCTCACACACAGCGATATATCCTGCAGATTATTACACCTCTGACCTCTGCAGAACAAAACTATATGCTTTATCTTTGTGTTTACATGGGACTGCACAAGATCGATCTCTCTGCTGCAGGACCTCTGATCGCTGTCAGTGAACAGTGCCAACCCCCGCACGCATGCATCGCTACAACTACCACTGATTGCTGTCAGTGAGCAGCACCAACCTCCGCATGCATACGTCGCTACAGCTACCACTGATTGCTGTCATTGAGCAGCGCCAACCCCCGTACGCATACATCGCTACAACTACCACTGATTGCTGTCAGTGAGCAGCACCAACCCCCGCACACATACATCGCTACAGCTACCACTGATTGCTGCCAGTGAGCAGCGCCAACCCCGCACACGAACACCTATACAGTTTATAATCATTTTCTCTCTCTTTGATTTTTGTGCCGTGGATTGCCTCACCTCCTCACTCCGCTGATCGCCTCACCTCCTCACTCTGCTGATCCCCTCACCTCCTCACTCCGCTGATCCCCGCACCTCCTCACTCCGCTGATCGCAGTACCTCCTCACTCCGCTGATCGCCGCACCTCCTCACTCCGCTGATCCCTGCACCTCCTCACTCCGCTGATCCCTGCACCTCCTCACTCCGCTGATCCCCGCACCTCCTCACTCCGCTGATCCCGGCACCAAATCACTCTGCTGATCCCCATACCTCCACACTCCGCTGATCGCCGCACTCCGCTGATCGCTGCACCTCCTCACTCCGCTGATCGCCGCACCTCCTCACTCAGCTGATCCCCGCACCTCCTCACGCAACTGATCCCTGCACCTCCTCACTCCAGTGATTGCCGCACCTCCGCAGTCCGCTGTTCGCCGCACCTCCTCATTCCGCTGATCCCCGCACCTCCTCACTTCGCTACACAACATTCCGCCCTCCTATACCTCTCGCAATCTGTTTCCTAAATCTTACACTGCAGACGAACCCACAGGCAGTCGGCAGCACGGATCATGCACAGGAATGCACGCTCCCGTCAATACGACTGGGGACCGGGCACAATGTAAATTAGGACATCCGACAGCCAATAACATTCAAGGAGGCGGAATCCGACTGGCACTTGCCAACACTGTTTACAGAAAACGAAGATAAGGGACACTGTGAAAGCAACACGGCTTTGCAAATCACATACAATTGCAAAGTTGCTTGTTTTCACTGTCCCCTTATTCTGAAGGCCATTTAATGTAATAAGAAAACCCGTTTAACCCTTTAAGCCCCAGGCCTGAAAAGTACTTAATGACCTGCAAAGTTTTTTAGTTTCTGCCTCCTTGCGTTTTAACAGTCGCATTTTTTTTTCAATAACGTTGTTGTATGAGGCCTTGTTTTATGTAGAAGTTTGAGTTCACTAATAAATGACTGCAAATATTTTTTTTAACTGTTTTTTGTTTTTTTAATTATTTTTTACACCATTCACACTTCACACTTAGTAACTTGTTATAATAATTCTACAGGTTATTACGGTTGTGTGGATACCTAATATGTGTATTGTTTGTGTAATGTATGCACAATTATTTTTTATTAAATATTTATATTTATTTCATCTATTTTTTCTACACTTTTTCTGTTTTTACTTTTATTTTATTATCCTATGAAGCGGTAACTATTTTACAATTTTTTTTTACACTTAGTAATGTATTAGCATATTCATATAAGCTAATACATTGCAATCTGTGTCAGTTAGACACAGGCAGCAGATAAGGCAGCACACAATGTGCCCTGACTGCAGGCTTGTTACACAGATAGCTCTACGGCTACTCTAGGTCCCCAGGGCGGACTGTCCAGACATTGCCTGGGCACTGTCCAGACACTGGGAGCAGGGAATCAAAGGGTTCAGCGCCAGGGATCAGAGGTTTTCTCCACTTCCCAGCGCTTATATTGGCTGCTCCAGGAACAGAGCAGTTAAGTACAGCTCTGATCCTAGCCCAGCTGCGGTGCTGGGACCTGCAAAACCCCTATTCTGCAATGCCCACCATCAAAAGACAGTGGGCGGTCATTAAGGGGTTAAAGAACTATAGATGTAACATATGCACGTGCATATGTTCTCTTCTGGAACTCTTATAATCAAGATTTTAGATTTCTTTATTTCTATACTGCAAAATTATTTAAAAAAAGAATTAAAGCCCCTTGAGTAGCATAAAGGTGGTTTCACACACTTTTTTTTTTTTTTTTGGGGGGGGGGGAAACTGCCACTGTTGTTTTTGAGCCAAAGTCAGGAGTGGACTGAAAAGGAATAGGAAACATGAAGAAAGGATTTATTCTTCTCCATCCTGCTGAATCCATTGCTAGCTTTGTCTCAAAAATGCAGTATCAGTTGTTTTTTCTTTAAATGTGTATGTGTATGTGTGAAACTACCCTGAGTGTTGTTTCACACACAACATTTTTTTAAAATATGCTGCAGTTTTTGTGAAAGTTTTTTATTCAGCCAAACTAAATGGACATATTAAGGAAGGACTTACACTTCTCCTTCTCCTTTTAATCAAAAAAGCCATATGTGAAATAACCTATTGTGTCACACCCACATAATAGGTTATGGGTGACTTCAACTACCCAGGCATAAATTGGGAAACTGAAATATGTGGCTCTCATAAAGGAAACAGGTTTTTAGATAATTACCTTTCCCAACTAGTGCAGGAGCCGACTAGAGGAAACACCCTTCTAGACTTAATATTAACTAATAGAACTGACAGACTAATAAACGTTCAGACTGGGGGGCACCTAGGAAAAAGTGACCACGATATAATACATTTTCATTTATCCTTCAAAAGAGTATTTTGTGGAGGAGCCACAAAAACATTGAATTTCAGGAAGACAAATTTTAATCTGCTTAGAGAGGCCCTGAACCACATTGACTGTAACAAGGTGTTTAAAAATAAAAGAACAGATAATAAATGGAAGATCTTAAAAAAACATCTTATGCGCCCACTATGAGAGGCATATACCTTATGGAAATAAAATGATTAGAAACAGGAAAAACCCAATATGGATCAACAGAGATGTAAAGGAGACAATAAATAACAATAAATAAGCGTTTCAGCAACTAATACAGGAAAGCAGTGAGGAGGCACTAAAAAACTAAAAGGAAAAAAATAAAATGTAAAAAAAATTATAAAGACAGCAAAGCTGGAGATGGAAAGGCATACTGCAAAAGAGAGTAAAACTAGCCCCAAAATATTTTTTAACTATATAATGTAAATAGCATGAGGATTAAAACTGAAAATGTTGGCCCTTTGAAAAGTAGTGAGGGAGATATTATAGAGAGCGATGAAGAGAAAGAAAACATATTAAAAACTTTTCTCCACAGTATTTACTGATGAAAATGACCTTCCTGTTGATGAGGAGAGGAATGAGGTAAACAGGTTAACTCCACCTTAGATGTTTCTTGTCTTACCCAGAAAGAAGTGTAGCTCCGCCTTAAGAAGATTAAAATAGACAAATCACCGGCTCCCAATGGTATAAGCCCCTGACCTCTATTCTATAGACTGTATAATAACAGGGTATGTCCCAAAGGATTGACACATAGCAAATGTGGTGCCAATATTCAAAATGGAGTCAAAAAGTGATCCTGGGAACTATAGGCCAGTAAGTTTAATCTCTGTTCTAAGTGATGCTATACTAGAGCATATCACTAAAAATAAATGTGTAACACCATTCCAGCAAGGTTTATGAAGGATTGGTCTTGTCAAACTAATCTCATCAGCTTCTATAAGGAGGTTAGTTCTAGACTGGATCAGGATGAGGCATTGATGTAATATATCTATATCTATTTTTTCTAAAACATTTGATACTGTGCCACATAAATGGTCGGTAAGTAAAATGAGAATGCTTGGACCAGGGGAAAATGTTTGCAAGTGGGTAAGTAACTGGCCCAGTGATAGAAAACAAAGGGTGATGATTAATGGTACATACTCAGACTGGATCCCTGTTACTAGTTGGGTACCACTCAGTATTGGGACAGTAGATTATGGATTGCACAGTAGAATATCAATCTTTGCAGATAATACCAAGCTCTGTAAAGTAGTCAACACAATAGAGGATATTTTTTTTTTATTACAAACGGATCTGGATAAATTGGAAGCCTGGGCAGAGATGTGGCAGATGAGCTTTAACACCAATAAATGCAAGTTTATGCACATGGGAAGGAATAATCCATTCCATGATTACTTTTTAAAAGGAAAAATGTTGGGAAAAGTGACATGGAGAAGGACTTGGGAATCCTGATGGACAGGAAACTTAATTTTAGCAGCCATAGATGCACACGATGACAACATCTTTCTCCCATTATACAAGTTACTGGTCAGACCACACATGGAATAATGTGCACAGTTTTGGGCGCAAGTTCACAGGAAATACATTGTAGAGCTTGAATAGGTTCAAAGGCGGGCAACAAAAACAATAAAAGGACTGGGTGGACTACAATACCCAGAAAAATTAGCAAGATTAGGGCTATTTAGTTTAGAGAAAAGATGGCTTTGGGGGACATAATAAAGATGTATAAATATACTAGGGGTCAATATAGAGATCTCTCCTAAGATCTATTTATACCCAGGATTGTATCTAGAACAAAGGGGCATCCTCTACGCGTAGAGGAAAGAAAGTTTCTACATAAACCTAGAAAGGGATTCTTTACTGTAAGAGCAGTGAGACTGTGGAACACTCTGCCAGAGAAACTTGTCAAGATATATTCGCTAACATAGTAAAAAAGGGTGTGAATGCATTTCTGGAGTGTAATAATATAACAAGTTATAGTGACAAGGATTTTGGGAAGGGGGGTTGTTGCCAGGATTTATTCTGTTGCCGATTGGAGGGGGAAGGGAATGTTTTTCCCTAAAATTGGGACAATTGGCTTCTTCCTCATTGGGTTTTTTACTTCCCCCTTTGATCAACACTATAGACAATGGGTGAACGGGGAATGGACGTCTGCTTTTTTTCACCCTCAAAACAAATTAACTATGTAATTATATGTAATGCAAAATGAAGATTAAAAAAAAGAAGCAAACAATTAATACAGATAAAGTAAGTCCTAACATATAACAGTGAGAAAAAGCTTCAGGTATAGGATCTTCTTTGGGTTAAATATTTTGGATACAGTGTACCAGAAAAATAAAAGGTCAGCCTCACCTGAGGCCTAAAGGTGCCGCTCATCCTGGCACATGTAAAGAGCAGAACACTATATGCAGTGTACAGTAGGAAGATGCTACTAGACCACAAATCACTTCATGCACTTCACTAATACAGATGTTTAACAAATAAAATGTAAATTGGTTGGATCCTCCATCAATCATATGAGCCGCAGATGGTTTCAAGATACAGTTTCCAAGGAAAGACAATTGTACAGTATGTTGCAAATATTGTATCCTTGAGGGAACTCTATACAGATGTGTTCTAACTTACCTTTTTTGCCTTGCATCAAAATATATCCTGAAACTATATAAAAAAAATTGGAAATAAACATTATTTTGCAATATACTTTCTGAATTTGTTTATGGTAAAAAATGTATCTCTACTGTATATACCACCTCTCAGTGGTTGTGTGGTAGGTAGAAGCCTGTCAAGGGTTTTGTTAGCATGTCAAAATAGTGTAAAACCTTTGAACAGATATTTAAATGTTGTGAAAATTTCTAGTTCATAACAATTTGAGGAAAGGTAAAGGTGGACACATCTGTATTTTCATGTTGTTAACCACATTGAGGTATAGGTGCTGATCTCTGTCGAATTATTGTATCTTTGATACTGATCTATTAGGTTAGATCAGGTTTTCAGGCTCTAGGTGTAGGCTAAAATGTTTCCATTCATTGTTGGTAGGCACAGAACCTGAAAATGAGGAATTTAGACACAAAACATCTAAGGTTGTGTAACCTTTCATTATGCTATGTTTAAAGCCTTAGAAAGGGAGACAAATGTAACTAAAGATTATTACCAAATACATTGCTGTTCTGATTTTGCTTAATTTCAGAGCTAGGTCAGCCCCTATTTACTGCTTGTTTATACACCATGCCTCTGGCATTAGTCAACCTACCCCCCAGGGCCAGCACCTCATTTTTCACTGTCTGCCATACAACACTCTATCTGGGGCCTTAATGGGGTTGTCTCACCATGCTGAGTCACAGGCAACTTCAGGCTAATACTTCCTGGTCAGGCTGTGGGTGATTCTACAGCACTGATTGGCATATCAGCTCTGCTACCAGGCTGGAGAAACACTCAGCAGAGATTGACTCACTAGGGTCGGATGGCAGCATTGAGCAATGAGAGATAAGACAGAGCAGGAAGAGGTGGTCGGTAACCAAGAGAAACTTGTGTACACTAGCATTAGATAAAATTTTCTTTATCGCCTGAACAAAGCCCTTCTAGACTTAATATTGACAAATAGACCTGAAAGAGTAACAAAGGTTCAGGTTGAGGGGCACCTAGGAAATAGTGACCATAATATAATAAAATTTCCGTTTATCCTCAAGAGTTTTTTGTCAAGAAGCCACAAAAACACTGAATTTTAGGAAGGCTAATTTTATTCTGCTTAGGGAGGCCCTAAACCGTATTGACTGGGACAATGTGTTTAAATATGGCAGAACAAATAATAAATGGGATATTTTTAAAAGCATCCTAGGCTACCACTGTGAGAGGTGCATACCTTATGGTAATAAAATAATTAGAAACAGGAAAAACCCAATGTGGATCCAACAGGGATGTAAAAGGCAATAAAAAACAAAAAGAAAGCGATTCCAGCTACTAAACAGGAGGGGTAGTGAAGAGCGCTAAGAAGCAATAGGGAAAAAAAACAGTGTGTAAACAAAGATAAAGAAGCAAAGCTGGAGATGGAAAGACATATCGCTATAGAAAGTAAAACTAACCCCAAAATATTTTTTAAACTATATAAATGAGTATAAAGGATTAAAACAAAAAATTTTTGGCCCTTTTGAAAAATACTGAGGGAGAGACCAGTAGAGGGCGATGAAAAAAAAAGCAAAACCTATTAACAGCACAGACAGACACAGATCTCCACTGGAATTTAACCGAGGAGGATGACTTCCTGTTGAACAGAGGGATTAGAAAACACCAATCTTAAAAGTTTCTTGTCTAACCTAGGAAAAGTGAAGCTCCATCTTAAAAGAAGATTAAAATAGACAAATCCCCAGTCCATATGCAATACACTCCACGTGTCCTAAGGGAGTTAAGTGATGTCATAGATAGGCCCCTATTCTTAATATTTATGGATTGTCTAACAACGGGTATGTCCCAAAGGATTGGAGCATACATATGTGGTGCCAATAGTCGAAAAGGTCAAAAAGTGATCCAGGAAACTATAGGCCAGTAAGTTTGACTCTCTGGTTGTGGGGGGGGGGGGAGGTAAAATGTTTGAGGTTTTCTCAGAATTATGCTGTCTGAGTATCGAAAACACTGAAAATAAAATGTATAATGCCGTTCCAGCATGTTAATGAAGGATCGGTCCCTGTCAGACTAATCTCACACTTCTATGAGGAAGTCAGTGCTAGACTGGATCGGGGTGAGCACTGGAATGTCAATATCTAGATTTTTTTCTAAAGCATTTGATATGGTGCCACATAAAAGGTTGTAAATAAAAATGAGAATGCTTGGACTGGGGGAACAAATGTGTGCAATGGTAAGCAACGGCTCACTGACAGAAAACAAAGGGTAGAAATAACGGTACAACTCAGACTGGATTGCTGTTACTATGGGGTACCACAAGGGTCAGATTGGGCCTATCCCTCTCAACATTTTCCATTAATGATCTTTTCCAGGGATTACACAGTAGAAAATCAAACTTGCAGACGATACTCAAGCTCTGTAATAATCAACACAATAGAGGACAATGTGTTATTACAAAGGGATCTGGATAAGTTGAGGCCTGGGCAGGGAAATGGCGATGAGGGTTTAACACTGATAAATGCAGTCTTGCACTTGGGGAGGAAAAACCCTTACATGACTAAATGTTAAATGGAAAAAGGCTGGGGTAAAAGTGACATGGAGAAAGGACCTGGGAATCCTGGGGACAGTATACTTAATTGTAGCAGCCAATTTCAGGAACAGCAGCAGTCAAGCAAATAGGATCATGGGGGTGCATTAAAAAGAGCATAGAGGCCATGAAGAGAACATTATTCTCCCATATACAAGTCACTGGATAGACCACACAATGTAAAAATGTGTACAGTTTTGGGCACCATGCACAGAAAGACATTGTAAGCTTGAACAGGTACAAAGGGGCACAAAAATAAAAAAGGACTGTGTGGACTACAATACCCAAAAGATAGCAAGATGGGTTATTTAGTTTTAGAGAAAGACGGCTTCGGGGGACATAAATATATATGTTTAAATACATCAAAGTCAATATAGAGACTCTCCCAAGATTATTTATACCCGGCTGTATCTAGAACAAGGGGGCATCCTCTAGTCTGAGGACGAAAGTTTCTACATAAACATAGAAAGGATTCTTTACTGTAAGAGCATGGGACTGTGGAACCTCTCTTCCAGAAGAAATTGTCATGGTGAATTCAGTGACAGAGTTACAAAAAAGTTGGATGCATTTCTGGAGCGTAATTATAACAGGTTATAGAGTCTAGGGAATCTGAGGGGGTCCCTTGATCCAGGATTTTCTGATTGCCAATTGGAGTCAGGAAGGAATTTTTTCCCTAAGATGAGGAGGATTGGCTTCTACCTCATTGGGGTTTTTTGCCTTCCTCTGGATCAACACCTTAGCACAACAGGCTGGACTGGATGGACGTCTCGTCTTTTTTCGGCCTTACAAACTGTGAAACTATGAAACAAAACATCAATGTATTTGGTAATACTCTTAATTTACCTTTCCCTACATGTTAAAAGATAATCATTGTGGAATGAAAGCCCTTTTATCAAAGGCACTTTAAACAGTGCGATTGAATGCCTGCATTAAAAAAAAAAAAAAAAACACTGCCTCTGTGACATTGTTAGCCCTGTCACATCACAAAATTTGCTGGTAATAGTGACATCAGGCCTGCTATGGCAATATCCACTCTGAAGCCTTAGAGGAGACTCACCATGTAAAGGTTACATTTGCACCCAGGTGCATCCAACCATCAGGTTATCATATTTATGCTTATATATTTATTCCTAAACTGAAGTAATATTAAAGATATATAAGCATGATTGGTTCGTTATGTCTATCAGTGAAGAGTTCTTTGCCAGTTTTAATTTTTTGGGGGGGGGGGGGGGGGGGGTGGGGGGGGGGGGGGGGGGGTTTGGGGTTGGGGGTTTTTTTTTTTATAATTGGTTATCTTTTTTTTTTTTTTTTTTTTTTTTTTTTTTTTTTTTTTTATATTTTGGTTGTTTGTGTTTTTTTTTTTTTGTGGGGGTTTTTTGGGGTGTGTGGTGTTTTGGGTTTTGTGTGTGTGGGGTGGGGTTGGTGGGGTGGGGGTTTGGGGGGTGTGTGTGGTGTTGTGGTGTGTGTGTGTGTGTTGTTGTGTGTGTGTTGTTGTGGTTGTGTGTTGGGGGGGGGGGGGGTTGGGGGGGGGGGGGGGGGGGGGGGGGGGGGGGGGGGGGGGGGGGGGGGGGGGGGGGGGGGGGGGCGGGGCGGCGGGGGGGGGGGGGTTGTAATGTGGGTGTGTGAAGGTGGTATGGTATACTTGTATAACAGGTGTGGGTGTTTGGTTAACGTAAGACATGGTAGCTGGGTCTTGGTGAGATTACTGAACAACCTTTGATGTGACAATTTTAATGAACTTCCCTTTTAGCTTTCAAATACTAGAGATTATCAAAGAGAAGCTTAACTTAATGTAGAGCAAGAGAAACTGGCTTTGAAAAGATAGGAAAGCCATGCTGACTGTATCATAATCACCTCTCTGAAGCCATGGAAAACATTCATTACATTTGATTTCTCTTTGTATGTTACAGATTAGAAAGTATTTTTATTTTGTATCATTTTACTGTTATATTGTTGTTGTGTTTCTGCCATTTTCTCCTCTTCTGTATACAATGGTACAGTGGGGAAAAAAAACCTCAACTATGAGAGACAAAATGAGAAAGCAAATCCCCGAAAATCACATTGTCTGATTTGGAAAGAATTTATTTGCAAATTCTGGTGGAAAATAAGTATTTTGGTTCAATAACAAAAGTCCATCTCGATACTTTGATATATATCCTTTGTTGGCAATGACAAGGTCAAATGTTTATTGCAGATTAGTCTTTCCCATTCTGGTGCAGGGCTACATATTTGTTTCTGGTGTTCCGACAGCTCTTCGTCTTCACCATATTGGCGTTTGATATGTGTTGTGGGTTGTGTCTGTGAATGTTTGAGGTTGTGGAAGGTGTCTTTTATGCGAATACAATTCTAACCAGGTGCCATTACTACAGTTATTGAGTGGAGGACAGAGGATCTCTTAAAGAAGAAGTTCAGACTGGAGACCAGAAATCTTGCTTGTTGTAGTGACCAAATACTTTTTACATCATATTTGCAAATAAATTATTTCCCAAATCAACAATGTGATTTCTGGATTGTTTTTCTCATTTTATCTCTTCATATATGAGGTCGACCTATGATGTCAATCACAGGCCTCTATCATCTTTTTAAGTGGGAGAACTTGCACAATTGATGGCTGACTAAATACATTTTTCCCCACTGTATGTAATATACTGCACCATGCAATATTTTTTTTGTTTTTTTATTGTTAAATAGCTCTTAAATGGGTTTTCCCATTTTGGCCTCAAGTGTATACTAGATGGGGTTCTACCTCTGGGACTTGCACCTATATTGAGAACCAGGATTCCTTTATTCTGTGGATGTAGCAAGTGGATAATTTTATAACCATTTAAATTATTTTAAATGACAACGCTCTTGTTGGATGATGTTTTCGCTTTATTACCTAAATCCAACAGTTTATTAGAGTATCGTTCCATGCTGCAACTGTCTCAAGCAGACAAACCCAGTTGGGTAGGTTTTCAAATAGCTTCTTAATTGGCTATTTAGTTTCCAACAATATCCTGTTTTTTTCTTTCCTGCAAAACCATCCAACCATTTCAGGTTCATTAATAGCTGCAAAGTTTTGTAGTTAAATCTGCAGTAATACTGGCAAAACCATGTAACCAATAGATAAGCCATTTGAAAACCCTTTTAAACTGTTGTCTCACTTGCATTTTTACAATTGTCTTAGCTTTGGTTTTAGAAATGACTAAATTTACAGTATCTCACAAAATTGAGTACACCCCTCACATTTTTATAAATGTTGTATTATATGTTTTCATGGGACAACACTGAAGATATGACACTTTGATACAAAGTAAAGTACTCAGTGTACAGCTTGTATAAGGCTATGTCTAAACAGCACTGCAGTCTCATCGGATTTTCATTGGATTCAGTATTTAAAATCCACCGAAAATTCTGACTGTACCAAGCGTTGTGTAGACCATAATAAAAAATCTGTGCTGTATTCTGCACTGCACAGATTTTTTCCAGTCTCTTAAAAAATCTGTCGGATTATGCAAAATCTGCCCCAAAAACTGTGGTCCAGTGTGGTTTAGCGATGTTAAAATGCTGTTGGATTTTGGATGGGATCTTAACATATGCTGTGAAGACATAGGCTAACAATGTGAATGTGGTGTGCCCTCAAAATAACTCAACACACATCCATCCATGTCTAAACCACTGGCAACGAAAGTGAGTACACCTCTATGTGAAAATGGGCATGGAATTCACAGGAGCTTCACAGGTTACAGCCACTGGAATCGTCTTCCACTCCTCCATGATGACATTGTGGAGCTGGTAGATATGAGAGACCTTATGCTCTTCCACCTTCCCCTTGAGGATTCCCCACAGATGCTCAATATGGTTTAGATCTGGAGATATGCTTGTCCAGTCCAGCACCTTTTCCCACATTTTCTTTAGCAAGGCAGTGGTTGTCTTGGTGTCAGGTCTAGGCTGTGCTCAGGCTGCAGTGATCAACAGTCTGCCAGCAGCTATTTGCGATCTCAACCCTGATCCACATGCGCTGAACAGCTCTGTGAGTGACAGACGCCCAGACCACTCCTGACAGAAGCGTGTCGCACCAGCCAATGGAGACCCAGAGGCTGGCGCCAATCAGCTCATAGACAGTATCCGGGAATCACATTTAAAACGCCCTGAAGCTGAGTGCAGCGCCTTGATATACCTGCTACCTTGTGTTACTTGTCTGTAGATAGTGTTTTGTTTATCCGTATACCTGACCTCGGCCTGTTCTCCTGACCCCGGCTTGTCTCCTAATTTTGTACCTCGCTCCGCGTTCGTTTTGACCCTCGCTTGTTTACATTTATCCCTCTGTTCTGATTTGGTGGCTTGGCGTTTCCCGATTTGGTATTGACCCGGAACTGTCTACATTCTAACCTCCTGACGGCCCCAGCACTTTAGCAGCGCAGGGACTGTCGCCCAGTTGCCGCTGCTGCCTAGGGCAAGCACGTCCAAGCAGGCAGGGACAGTAAGCTGCTTCCATCAAGGGCTCACTACCCCAGCACCTCCCTTGACGTGACATTATCACAGGCCGAAACCGTTACTGCCTCTAGCCCTCACTATGGACCCCCCATGATACCGCCTGGTAGAGCAGATTGCAGGTGCTACCCCAGCTAGTCCCAGATCGGGCGCTGAGGTACAACACAGGAGTCTACCCAAGTCAGAGAGTCCTGCGCTACCTTCCACCTCCTTGTGGATCCCCCTATCCATTTTTCCTTGACAGTTCGCATAACAGGAAGGCCTTTGTGGAATTTTAGAAGGGTTTTGTCGTCTGTATTTTAGGCTCCGCCCACTTACCTCGGAATGAGGAGCAAAGGGTGGAATTGTCATCGTCCCTACTTCAGGGTCCCCCCCAGGAGTGGGCAATTTCTACCGCCTGACTCCCTGAACGTCTTCTGCTGGACAGGTTCTTTGCGCATTAGGGGTACTTTTAATGGACCCATATAGGGAAGCTGGGCCGAGGCTCAGCTACCACCTTAGGCAGGTAAAAAAAAGGTGTGAATTTTGCTCCGAATTCATCGCTGGTATGGTTTTTCTCGCCTGGTGAACTACCCGCTCTCAGATGCCAGTTTAGATGAGGGGTAGCTGACCATGTGAAGATTTATTGGTGGCGTACCCTCCCCCTGGTACTTTACATGAGGGCTATGGCACTAGCCGATCGTCTGACAGACGTTTTAGGGAGAGACGGCAGGAAAAAGGTCCCCTTTCCAGTGGTCCACAACATGGACACCCTAAACCCGTCCTTTTCCTATTTAAATGCAGAGGAGCCCAGGCAAGTGGGGGCTTTTTCTGTCAGTGGGGGGGGGGGGGGTGGTTTTTTTTGTGGGGGTGTGTGTGTGTTTGGGGCGGCTAGTGAAACCGAGACTACTTTCGCATCCAGGTGTGCTTCTAAGGGGGGGGGGGGGCTGGGGCAGAGATGGACCGGCATTCGGAAATGCTCCTAAATGGAAGACCAGGGTCTGAAAAACTCCAGCGCCTAGGTGTCAGCAGAAGATCACCTAGCGAGCAGGTAGTTCCTATTTGTAATCTAAAAAGTTGCTGCACCATTAAGGTTTCATACATTGTCGGCTGTCTGGTTCTGGGAGTGCATTTGTGGATTCTGGATCAGCTTCTAATTTTGTTGACGCGTCTTTCGCCAAACATCTAGAGACCCTGGAGACCGCTATCTGACTCGCTGCGGGTTGTGGCTATTGACTCCACTCCACTAGCTCGGGGCGCAATCCAACCTTGTATCCCTGAGCTGGAGATGGTGGTCGGATCCATACATATTGAAAAGTGTATTCTATTTATCATGGAGGTGCTTGCCCGCTGATGTGTTTTTGGGACTGCCCTGGCTTCAGAAACCATAACCCAGTGTTTGACTGAATTCAGGGTAAGTAGTCAGTGGAAAAACGGTGTTGTATTGACAGATGTCTCCTTACCATGCTGGGCATACTGAGGTGCAGCTATGGCTCTATCTGGAAGCGGCTGTGCCAGCGTTGAGGCCTATGCGGCATCTTGTGAAGTCTGCGCTCGGGCTAAGGTTCCCAGAACTCGTCCTCCTGGTGAACTATGGCTTATCGGCTGAAATTACCCTCTTCTCTCCGTATACATAACGTGTCCCGTCATGCACTTCGTAAGAGGTATAGTTAAGCCCTGTTAACTCCACCCTCTAGGCCTCCTTGCTCCATTTGATAGAGGGGAGTTAGAATAATGAATCTCCGTATCTTAGATTCGTGTAAGCCCAAAGGTCACTGCAGAACCTGGTCATTGGAAGGGTATGGTCCCTAGGAGAGATCATGGGTTCCGGCGAAATCCATCCATGCTGATCGCCTGGTGACGATTCCATGAGGCTCCACCCGGACAAACCCAGACCAGGGAAGGATCCGGTGGCCCTCCTAAAAGGGGGGGTACTGTCAGGGCCTAGGCTATGCACCAGGCCAGGGATTCTCTCTAACAGGCCTGCAGCAGCTGATTAGCGATCCCACCCTGATCCACATGCTGCTGACAGCTTTGTGAGTGACAGACCCCAGCCACTCCTGACAGAGGCGTGTCGCACCAGCCATTGGGAGGACCCGGAGGCCGCTCCAATCACTCAGGGCGGTATCCGGGCATCACATTTAAACTCCATGAGGCGTGTGTGCAACGCTGTTATATTCCTGGCTATCTTGTGGTTACTTGTTCTTAATAATTGGGTTTTGCTTATCCGTATACCTGACCTCGGCCTGTTCTCCGATTTAGTACCTCGCTCCCGTTCGGTTTGACGCACGCTTGTTACGTTTATCCTCTGGTTCTGATTTGTGGCTTGGCTTCTGATTTGTTTATTGACCCGGAATGTCTGACTATTCTACCTCCGACTGGCCCCGCACTTAGCAGCGGCAGGGACTGTCCGCCCAGTTTGCCGTCTCTGCCTAGGGCCACGTCAAGCAGGCAGGGACAGTGGGCTGGCTTCCAGTCAGGGCTCACTGCACCGCCCTTGACGTGACACTTGGAGGTTTGTTTGGTGCCATTATCATGTTGGAATACTGCCCTGCCACCCAGTTTTCGAAGGGAGGAGATCATGCTCTGCTTCAGTATGTCACAGTACATGTTGGCATTCATGGTTCCTTCAATGATCTGTTGCTCTCCTGAGCCGGCAGCACTTGTGCAACCTCAAACCATGACACTCCCACCACCATGTTGACTATAAGTAAGACACAGTTGTCTTAGTACTTTTCACCTGGTTGCCGCTACACACACTTGACACTATCTGAACCAAATAAGCTTATCTTCTTCTCATCAGACCACAGGACATGGTTCCAGTAATCCACATCCTTAGCCTGCTTGTCTTCAGAAAACTGTTTTTGGACTTTCTTATGCATCATATTTAGAAGATGCTAACTAAAACTCCTTTAGCTAGTGATTCCATAAGGGTTTATGTTTCTTTCCCATGAGTTGCACAAACTACATTTTCAGAGAATTGACATAAACAGCTAAAAAATAGTTCTGCAAAAAACATGATTTAAAGGGGTGTTCCTGGGACCTATTCATGCTCGTTTGCCCATTGGAGGATGAGTACAAAAAGAAGCTAAACCTCATACTTAACTCCAGGACAGTCTCCTTCATGCCCGGCTGCCTGTCCATTCATCCCAGCTGAAAAACACGCAATGTTCAATGTTCACATGACCACTGCGGCCAATCACAGCCCACAACGTCATGTGCACATGAACTCTCTGGCCTGTAATTGGCTGGAACTGTCTCGTGAACGATTAACGTTCCGTGTTTCTGCTGGGATGAATGGATTGAAGCCGGGAGTGAAGGAAACCATCTGGGAGGTAAGTATGAGCCTTATCTTCTATTTTTACTCTTACCCTGACAGACCAACAAGAATGAATAGGTCACAGAACACCCCTTTAAACCAAGTTTTTTGCAGAACTATTTTTGGCTGTTGCTGACCAACAAAAGGCTCTTGTTGTCATTGGCTGAGTTAAAGCAAGCGCATTCTAGAAATACGAGATGTCATGATGACACAGTGATGCACAGTTGTGATGACATGGTGATATATGGCTGGTTGCTAAACAAACAGGACACTGTGTTGAGGGGAATTTACACATACACAGCGCATTGATTGAAGTACGTACTATTTGGCTAGTAGATGAAGGGCCATAGTCAAGCTTCATGGATGCTTGCTTTTGATTGGCCTGTTTAACATATGCATATTTCTAAAGGATGGACACGGGCTGGGTGAAGACATTTCTCCCCCCACCCCTTAAAATGTTGTGCAATGATGTGACACATTGCATCCCCATCACGCAGAGCCAGAATATACAGAAAGCTTTAACACAATGTTCTACTATAAAACTACTAAATAATAGTCATACAGTTACCAAATAACACTGTTACACAAAACTAGAATCCACAGGCTCATAGTACTAGTGTCCTACTAGGACCACATATCACCAGCACGTAGTGACCGAATAATACTGCCACACTATGAAGACATATCACCATCAAATAGTGACTGAAAAATACACCATACCATTACTGAATATAAACCATTATACTATAACCAATATTACAAATGTACAGTGACTATACAGTGGTGGATACCAGTTGTACACAAGCGCTTTGCACTCATACAATTAATTACAGTAAAGTTACATCCAGGGACTCACAGAGACATCTCTGATGTGTTGTTCTCAGCTCTTTCTCTTCTCAACCTGTCCCAGACCACCATGACGACCTCTTCTGGCCAGAACTCTTCACTGTAGAATTTACAAACGTCTTAGACTCCTAACTTTTCCAGCACTTACCTACCAATTCCTATCTCTATACAAACTCCCCATATATAGTGACCCAAATGGTAATAATGACCCCTTTGTGCCCCCAAATGGCTGTGGCGCTCCTATTTGTGCTCCAAGTTTTAGTCTTGTATTCCCATGTAGGAGGTAGTTAAATACAACAATATAATATGTAGGTACACCCCAAACTGGGTAGGCAGATACGGAAACCCCATTTTAGATAGGAAGTCCTCAATTAGGTAGGTTTATAGCGCCCCAAAAGGTAGGTAGACTTATAGGTCTCCCAATAAGTAGGTGTCTAGGTCCCCTACTAATTAGATAGGTAGTTATATATGCCTCACAAATAAGTAGTATAGGTCCCTAGTAGTTAAATAGGTCCCCTGTAGGTAGGTGGGTAGGTATACAGGACCCTTGTAGGTAGGAATATGGACCCCCCAGTCGGTAGGTATAGAGGCCCCCCAGTAGTTATGTATATAAGCCCCTAGTAGGTAGGGATATAATCCCTCTATAGGTAGATATATATGTCCTCTGTGGGTACAGAAATATGCCCCCTGTAGGTAGGTATTTGCCCCCTGCTAGTAGTTATATGTCCCCTGTTGGAAGGTATATGGCCCCTGTAGGTAGATGTATGCCCCTGTAGGTCGATGTTTGCCCCCTGTAGGTTATTATAAGCCCCCTGTAGGTAATTATATGTCTCTGTATGTAGGTTTATGCCCCCTGTAGGTAGGTATTTGGCCCCTGTAGGTTACTATATGCCCCCTGTAGGTAATTATTTACCCGCTGTAGGTAGGTTTATGCCCACTTTAGGTAACTATTTTCCCCCTGTAGGTAGGTTTATGCCACATGTAGGTAATTATTTGCTCCCTGTAGGTAGGTATATGGTTCCTGTAGGTTATTATATATCCCTTGTAGGTAAATATTTGCCCCCTGTAGGCAGGTTTATGCCCACTGTAGGTAGGTAAATGGCCCCTGTGGTTAATTAATTGCACCTTGTAGGTTATTATATGCCCCCTGTAGGCAGGTGTAAAATTGAAATGAAAATAAAAAAGGTACTCATCTCTCCATGTTTCCTCTCTGCATGGCCAGGTACAGGAGCTGGTGTACACTGTAAGCGACGTGACGTCATCACACCGCTTACGCCGGAACACTGGTCCCGGGGATCTCCTGGGAGCATCACAGGGGGTGTGAGGAAAGCCTTAAATCGCGCCACCCTTCGATGCTGATGTGTTTATACAGCACTTTCTGAGTGCTATAAATACAATGGAGAAATGACTGTGCAGAGACAGGTAGTGATCACCAGGTGGGCGGCCTGGCTGCTCAGATGATCGTTCGCCTTGCTAGCTTTTAGGAACGTCGCTGCCTGCAAGTAAAGGTTGTTATTCAGAGTCAGGACCTTCCGTTAGCCTTATAACCCCTTAGATACAATGGCAAATGTATCTGTGGCATCTAATGGATTAAGGAACTGTGCACCATTCTGGTCCCCTATAGTCCCTATTACTCTCCATGATGAGACTGTGGATCGCCAGTCAGTTTTCATAAAAGCCGGGTCTTCTTGAAGGCTTCCATGGCTGCCATCTTACTACTCCTATTACAGAGAACCATTATTGTACTCTGCTCTGCAATATACTATTATTCCAGAACATTCTAGTAGTGATTGCATTCACTAGTGATCAAGTCTCTCGAAAAAATAGAAGTACAAATAAAAAAAAGTTAAAAATAAAAAACCTTTTTTTGTTTTACTTATTTTACAAATAAAAATAAAAAAATATATATATATAAATGCAAAATTAACTGGTTTTACCATGTCCACAAAAGACCCTAAAAATATTTTATCTGGGACTATGCAAATAAATGCGAACATGTATTGGCAAATCAAAAACCTACTACAACAACCAAAAAAATATCCAACACAAGAATATGGTAAAAAAAATTAAATTTATTACACATAAGTAAAAAACAAGTAGTCGAACAGAAAAAAATTATAAAGCAAACAAATCCAAGCCAACATGTACACTTCACCCAGTAAACAAAGGCACAAGGTCTAGGATCAAAAAAATAAAAAAAAAACCCAAACACTGGAAAACTAGAGACCCCCCTAGAAGAAGTGTTTGCATATCACGGTTGGACAGGGGTCTAGCGGTCACTTCTTTTTCCTTGTGCCTTTGTTTTTGGGTGCAGTGTACATGTTGGGCTTGGATTTGTTTGCATTATCATTTTTTGTCTGTTTGATTAATTGTGTTTTACTTATGTGAAATACTCTTTTTTTTTTATTTTTACCATATTCTTGTGTTGGATATTTTTTGGTTGCCATGTCCACAAAAGTATGATCCATTAAAATATAATATAGTTATCATGTACAATGAACACCATAGTAAAAAAAATTACCCTATATCAAAAGTACATTGTTTTGGTTATCTCAGGGCTGCCATTGGAAATATTGTGGATCCATTACATCTGAAACCTCTGTTCCCTCTCTCATCCCTGCCAGTTCAGATTTTGCATAACATCTTGCATTTCACAAGGTGAGGTGTAGTTTGTATCATCACCATTTTAAAGTTCGCTCTAATTGTTTAGACAATTTTTTCATCCTTTTTTTTTTTTTTGCAGTGAAGCAGGCTTAGATGCAGGCAAAACACTGCCCCCGCTAGGATAAGGGAAGAATTGCATGGGGAAGACAAAACATTGCAGAAGGGAAAGATTAGGAAATATGCTATGACATTGGTAGGGACAGAAAGTAGTGGGGCACGGTCAGGCTCAGACTGGCCTATAGGTGAGCAGGGGAAACCCCCAGTGAGCCCCTCAGCATAATGGACCCTTGGGGATAGCAGGCCTGGGGCTGCTTTTCAGGGAGAAAAGCAGAAAGCAAGAGGCAGAGTGCATGAGTCATGTGCAGTAGCTGTAGGGTGGGCCCCAAGAATCAACTTCACTGATGATCCCTAGAAATCAACTCCATTAATGGTCCCCAAGAAGTTAATCTACTAGTGATCTCTGACATTCTCTAAATTAGAATAAACATCTCTCAAACATTTGGGGTATTTACAGTTGCCTTAATGGTGCCCTAAATATTTCAAATGACTAATAATCCTCTAAGATTTACTGCAGCCCCTGGGAGAGATAAAACATGGCAATGTGGCCCTTGGACAAAAAAAGTTGTGCACCCATGATTTAGAGGGTTATAGTTGTAATTAAAGAGTACCTATCACTTTTTTTTTCACAACTGATTTTAAAAGCAAATATAAAAAAAATATGTTTTTTTAAAATATAAGTTATTAACAAAGTGCATCCCAACCTGAGAAAAACGCCTCTTTGGGTCATGTGATACATATGCTAATGAGCTGACTTCAGCTCCAAGTCCGCACCAGGCTCTCACAGTTAGGCCGTGTTCACACGGCTTATTCCCGACGGATTTGTGCGCCGTATTGAGTGCACAAATCCGTCGTGAATAAGGGGCGGGACGGGGGCGGGGCCGGAGCGCGGCAGGGCGCCGCTCCCGGCCCCATAGACAATGCATTGTTTACGGCGCGTCCGCGCCGTAAATAATGTGCATGTCACTTTCTCCCCCCGCGGCGGATTTGCCGAGCGGGGAGGAGCGACGGAATCCACTGTTCTCTACGAGAGCAGTGGATTACCGTAATTGCTGCCACGGTTTGGCGCCGTACTGCAGCGCAAATCTGGCGCGCAATACGGCGCCAATCCGCGCCAGAATAAGCCGTGTGAACGGGGCCTTAACGTCCGGCATCCTCTGCTTTGATGATGTCACGTTGCTATGCATCATGGGAGTGTGTGTTCTGCTGAGATTTCAGATAAAGCGCGCTCCACAGATAAGGGAGAGCCTACAATTGGGGCTGCACATTGTCTTCCCTCAGCGATGTTCAGTGCAGCACAGCTGATCTGTGTACCAGGGACTGCCTGCGCCTCAGCTGTCCTGGGGGTTACTATGCAGGCGCTGTATTTGATCCTCCGGGTTGTTTTACACATATACAGAAGAACTGCATAATGTATACAGAACTATAATGTAGACGGAGAAGTCGGGCAGCAGCATTAGTTGTCACAAGGGTCTTGCAGCTAAGCATAACACTGCTGCCCTGAAGGATCCTAACTTCTGTGAGCTCTTACAACTCCCACAGTCAGCTTTAGAGCACAGACTCTGCTGACCTCTGATCGTAAATTATATACAAGACAGCAGAAAACAGGACCTTGTTGTGCAGAAGAATTTAACTCTTAACAGCCTGACAGCAATGAACATGGCTCAGCATGGCCCCTGATTATGCCTACAAACAGTGCCAGCTCCTTGGTTCCAAGAAGAAAGAAGTAAAATGCCCTACTATTATTATTATTATTATTATTATTATTATTATTATTATTATTATTGCCAGGTTCTTCCTTCTGCCCTTCTATAGGTGTCCCTTGCACAGATTGTGCCTCAACACCCTTAGGAAAGGTAATAGCCTATAGTGTCAGTATATCACAACTAATTGATTATATTTTCAATAATTTGTATAAAATTTTTGTGTGTGTGTTATATATATTTTATATTAATTTTTTATATAAATATATATTTTAAATTTATATATTATGGAAATTTTTGTAGTGTAACATTTATATATAGTACATTATTAGTATTACATAAAACATCATATACTATATATGTTAAATTATGTTATTAGTGTAACATTGAAAATTGTGTGAGGCTATGTTCCGGGCTTATTGGGGGACACATTTCCCCACATTTTGGAGGTACTGCGTTTAAATACGAGCGAAATGCGCCCCAATATTCGGTAACCCACGTTCTCATAGAGAATACGGATTAGCTCCCCCCCCGGGTGTAAAATACTCGGATTTTACACAGGGGGAGATAATGACTGTTATGGGCCGAGGGGCTGCCTTCCCCCGTGGTGACGGGAGTAGCAGTATCAGCGGGCTCCCGAACATCCGGCTTAATTAAGCCAGTTAACATCCCCATGTGGCATATGTATATATGGAGTTACTCCCGGGTTTTCTGTGTGTGTTTTTGCCTTTGGTTGAGTTGTATCCTTAAAACATGGTTTTTTTTTTGTATGCTTCTATCTACATGGTAGATGTGGTCCCCATGTTACTGAATGTTCATGTGTCTAAAAATAAAGTTCTTCAAAATTTGTTGGAAGTATATGTATGTATGTGCGTTATCTCCTTTAAAAAGTGAATTTTTTCTAACCCCCTCTTCGCTGTACAAGGGGCAGTATAGAGCTTTAAATATTATTTCGATAGGACACACGTATAGGCATGTGGCATTTATAGTTGCATAGATTTAGGCTGAGAAAAGACAGATGTCCATCCATAGGTTTTGATCCATAGGAAGCAAACACTATGAGGTAAAACCAATTATCCTTGTTTTGGGGAAAAAAATTCCCTTCCCCGCTCCAATCTGGTATCAGAATAAATCCTGGATCAGGCCCCTTCCCCCGAATCCCGGTCACTATACCTGTTATATTATTAATCTAGAAAGTACCCAGCCCCTTTCCAGATCCTTGCATTATAACGTTTTATATTTTCTTTAGAAATGCATCCAGACCTTCCCCAGAATCCGGTCACTAAAACCCTGTTTATTATCACTCTGAAATGTATCAGCCCCTTCTCCAAACCCCGGGTCATTAAAATGTTATAATTTACATCTAGAAATTTTCCAGCCCCTTTCTCCAGAACCCCGGTCACTATAACTTGTTATATTATTACATTGAAATGTATCCGACCCTTTCCAGACCCCGGTACTTAACTTTTTTATTTTATTAATCTAGAAATGATCCAGCCCTTCTCCAGATCCTGCACTTTAACTTGTTTTTTTATTACATCTAGAAATTTCCAGGCCCTTCTCCAAAATCCTGGTCACTATAACTTTTTTTAAATTATTACATCTGAAAATGTTCAAGCCCTTCTCCAGAATCCGGGCATTAACTTTTTCAATTATTCACGAAATTTCAAGACCCTTCTCCAAATCCGGTCACTATAACTTGTTATATTACATCTAAAATTTTACCAAACCCTTCCCAAAGGCCTATTCCCCTATAACTTGTTTTTAATTAATCTAGAAATGTATCCAGCCCCTTTCTCCAAATCCTGGTACTAAAAAACTTGTTCTTTTATTACATCAAAATGTACCCAAACCCTTCCCCAAAATCCTGGTCACTAAAACTTGTTTTTTTTAACATCTAAAATATCCAGACCCTTTCTCCAGAATCCCGGTCCTATAACCTTTTAATTATTACATTGGGGTATCCGGGGGGCCCTTCTCCGAATCGGTCACTATAAATTGTTAAAAAAACGGGGTTTTTGTACCCCCCCTCCGAATCCGCCCAAAAGTAATCACATTATTTTCGCCCCCCCGCCCGGTAAAACAAGATTTTTGGGGCCAGGGGCGGCCCCCCGGCGCTCAGCCCCCCCCCGTCCCCCCTTTTTCACCGGGGGTTTTTTGGGGGCTTTTTCCTAAAAATGGGAAAGGGGGAAACCGGGCCTTTTTTTTTTTTCCCCGCTCCCCAAATCCGGCCCGGGGGGGAAAAACTCGGGAAATTTTTCCGCCCCTTTCCCAAAACCCGGAAAAATTTTTTTTTAAAACAAAAAAGTAAAAAATGCCATAATTGTTTTTTTTCATTTGAAACCCAAAAAAAAAAAAAAAAAAAAAAAAAAAAAAAAAAAAAAAAAAAAAAAAAAAAAAAAAAAAAAAAAAAAAAAAAAAAAAAAAAAAAAAAAAAAAAAAAAAAAAAAAAAAAAAAAAAAAAAAAAAAAAAAAAAAAAAAAAACAAAATGAAAGCTGTATTTTCCCCAAACGGTTAAAAAAACTTATTTTTTTTTAAGTGTAGTTTGTTAGTAACCCGTTTGGGGAAAAAAAACATCTTAATTTTTCATAAAAATAAAAAGATAAGGGTCTCAAAATATGGGAACAAAAAAAGTGTGTTTTTTTAAAGTTTTGTGACAAAAGAAAATCTAAAAAAATGATAGAAGATATACATTGTAAATGTTCAACTACAGGACAAGTCAATATATAAATTTTTCATTATGCCCAAGAAGGGCATTGCTATCTTTTTTTTTTGCCACCCCAAAATGTAATTGAAGTGATAAAAAATTTCACTGTACCCAAATGGTGCCAAAAAAAATTTAAAAATTTTATGTATAAAATGGGTTTTTTATTTATTTATATATATTTATATATATATAAAAAAAATTTAATTAAACAACTACATACATACATACATACATACATATTGATACAAATAACTTTTAAAACCTTGCACAGAGTTAACCTACCCAGTTTAGGCACATGCATCAAGATCTTAGTATACACAGTTTATTGATCTAATGATCAGCTGTGCATCGCCATGCTCAGCTGAAGAAGCACAGCACTAGCTGACTGCTGTGGCCCATTGGGTGCACTATAATTTGCTTGTACTGTGGAGCCACTGATCCTGCTTCTGATAGGAGGCTCTCACACTTTGGGTATGTTCACACAGGTTATTTGGATGCTGTTTTCTAAGCAGTTTTCAGAGCGTTTCCACTCCCAAAACAGCATCAAAACCTCATATGAAACACACTTCTTCAGAAGAGGTTTTAGAGGCGTTTCTCAGCATGTTTTTTTACAAGGTTTTCAACGAGGTTTTCATCCATACAAATTAATAGCCAGATCAATAAATGCGCCCAAAAATGCGTAAAAAACGCACTTAGAAACGTGCCTAAAACCAGCTTCAAGAAATGACATGACACTTCCAAAGAAGCACGTAAAAACCTCATTGTGTGTGAACTACAACGGTGTTTTACATAGGAATCAATTAAATGAACTGGGGGTGTTTTGGAGACTGTTTTGGGCGAGGAAATGCTCTGAAAACCGTGTTCAAATAAGATGTGTGAACATATTCTTAGGACTGCAGTGCACACAAGCCTGGAATTCTGGCACATACAAGCCTGGAATCAGAGGGTGTGGCCTGTATGGTCACAGCTTGTTAAACTGCCAAACACAAGATGGCTGCTCCCATCAGCTGTATTCAAAATGGTTCCATCAGTGGTAATAGGTCCCCTTTAAAGAACATGGAAACATAGTTTTTATTAAAAATGTCGTTCTGTTTTGCTTCTCTGGAGCTTCTCGATGTAAATCTTTCACCTAGCTGCTAAATATCAAACAAATTCGACAAAGTATTGCTCTTGTTTCTGATAGGCTCTGTTTTACTCTTCCTGTCTCACTGTATTTAAAAGAGCAGCATGGAGGAGAGGTAGATGTAAAGAATAGACCAGGGCATGTAAAGGGGAGATAGCATTCAAGGAGGGAAACTCACACAGGCTGCAGAGTAAAACACACAAAATGCAGAGGAAAAGAGAACCTGTCACATAGTTTATGCCCCCCTGGCTGAGGACAGCACAAGCTAATATCAGACATGCTGTTTCCAGCGCTGTGTCCCTTATTCTGTAAAATGCAGGAGTTTCAGAATATTTAATGCTCAAATCTGGCAGTTTTCAGCTAGAAAAGAATTCCAGTTTATTTATTAGTAGGTGTTAGCCCTGCCCCCCCAAGGCTAACCCTGCCCACCTGGCAGTTATTTACATGTTTCTACCTATTCAAAGTAATAGGTTAATCAGTTGTGAGGTGGGCGGGGCATGAAAAACTGACTCTTTTTAGGAATCTTTTCTGGCTGAAAACTGAAGATTTGAGCATTAAATGCTCTAAAACTACAGCATCTTACAGAATAAGTGACACAGCTCTGGAGACAACATATCTGTAAATAGCTTGTGCTGCTCCAGCAAGGGGGGCATAAACTATGTGACATGTTCCCTTTAAGCTTTGGAGAAGTGAAAACCGAAAACCAGGCACCTATTATGTTAGATTCGTAAATGCACAGACCTCACATCCAGCATGCATTCAAACTGAATATCAGGGGGTCTAAAAGTGAAGAAATAAAGGCTCTAGAATAAACCTTTTTCACTCACAAAAAAGTAGCAAATGTGAAAATAATCTTTTCTATGTCAAAGATGTCCATAAGTCTATAAGACAACAGTATACTCTATGAAATCATGCCCCATCCTTCATAGTCTCCTTTCCTCATCTCTTATGATATCATAGAGGCATGATGTCACAGCTGGTTATAACTTAGTGATGCATCAACCAGCCAATAGTACAGTTCAGTCCGTTGTCACCAGAGGAAGCACAAACAGCAAACAGGAGATCTAGAAAAAAAAAAACAAGATGACACAGAAAAAGGAAAAGGTAAATTAAAAATTTTGTTCAAAGTAGATTTCCTGAAGTTCTGCTTCAAGTAAAAAGTGCAATACATTCTATGATACTTTACATCATAATTTAGCGTTATAGTTGCAGTTACAGGGTATGGACACATTTACCCTATTTTTCTAAATTCATTATAAACAACTTTCTGAATAGTCTTCATTACAAATGTCCTATTATTTTGCTTATCTGGAGTTTGTGTAAATCCTTCATGTAGCTGCTGGTGCTGCTAAATCTTGAACAAATTCAGCAAAGTACTGCTTCTTTTCTGATGAGTTTTCTTTTCTCCTCTTCCCTTCTCATATTACTAGAGATAGAACCATGAAGGGGGATCATACACAGGGCAGGTCATGGCATAGGAATCCTTAGAAATTCACACAAGCTCCAGAGGAACACACCCGAAATATAGTTTACAGGAGGAAAATAACTTAGGCTTTATAATAAACACAAGGGGCCACATGTATGAAAACTGTCTCGGTCTAAGATTTTCTTTGTTGTCCAAAGCAACCAATCAGAGCTCCCCATTCATTTTTTCAGAGCACTATATGAAATGAAGACTTCAGACTAAAACTTTATTTACAGTACTCAAAGTAACCAATAGCAAATATAAAAATATATTTTTTTCTATGTCAAAGTTGTCTATAGCCTATAGGGCACCAGTATACTGTATGAAATCATGCCCCATCCTTCACAGTCACCTTTGCTTATCTTCTCTTATGGTGTCATAGAAGCATGATGTCACAGCTGGTTATAACTTGGTGACACGTCCACCAGCTACTAGTACAGTTCAGTTCGTTGTCATCTGAGGAAGAGCAGCCAAGCAGCAAACAGGAGATCTAGAAGAGACAAGATAACACAGGAAAGGTAAATAAATCCTAAATATTGTTAAAATAGATTTCACACATTATTTCTTTAAAGGGGTTGTATCGTTTGAACTGTTCGGGCTCTTCAGCTAATTCTCTGAGATTGAATTTTAAATCCAGGGGCGAGTCTCTCCTCTCAGCAGGCGTGTCTCTCCTCCCAGGAGGCATGTCTCTCCTCACTGAAGACCTGTGACATCATCACTCTGACTGTGCAGTGGAAGAAGAAGGGTGTCTGCAGAGAACAGCTATACAGCCCCCTGCATGCTTATCACCCGTCTGCAGACATTCAGGCTCTTGCTGGGCTATAAGCAGTTATACACACAGACCGAACTGATGAGAGATGTGAAGAGTATACACTGCTCCCCACCCCTTCCCCTCTGTTACCAGGCAGCAGACTGGGTTATATGGAGCAATGCACACTGCCCTCCTACCCTTCTCTCCCCCTGTTAACAGGTAGGAGCCTATATAAGACTCTGTTATATGAGGGGATCAGTGACTTAAACAGCCAGTAATTGCCCAGATCACTCACCCTAGAGCTGGGAGATGTGTTTAGAGACAGCAGCCTTTAGTTTCGATTTAAACAGCTCAGAGGGGAGAAAACACAGAGTGTGCAGGCAGCCACTCACAGCACAGGGGGCGTGTCCGGGGCGTTTCCTGTCTGGGGGTGTATCCCAACAGGCTGAATGAAATGTCAGCCAGCCAATCACAGTGCAGGGGGCGTGTCTAGTGGGGGCGGGATCCGGCCAGGGGGGCATGTCCCGACCAGCAGCTGCAGAAACAGAATACAGATTTCCAGAAAAGCTCGAATCTGCTAAACCAAGTGACTGAGGTAATGCAAACCAATTACAAAAGTGCTTATTTTTACTGTCCCCATAATCTGAGACATGATCTTTGTAGCGATACAACCCCTTTAAGTAAAAAGTGTAATGCATTATATGATGTTAAACATTACAGTCTAGAGCAGTGTTTCTCAACTCCAGTCCTCAGGACCCACTAACAGGTCAAGTTTTCAGGATTTCCTCAGCATTGCTCAGGTGATATCATTATTGTCAGTGCATTCTGTGGGAGATCCTGAAAACATGACCTGTTGGTGGGTCTTGAGGACTGGAGTTGAGAAACACTGGTCTAGAGAGCTACAGCTGCAATTACAGGGTATGGACACATTTGCATTATTTTTTATCATTTAAATGCTTTCTAAACTCATTGTTAACAACTTTCTAAATAGTCTTCATTAAAAATGTCTTATAATTTTGCTTATCTGAAGTTTGTGCAAATCCTTGACATAGCTGCCGGTGCTGCTACATTTTTAACAAATTCAGCCAAGTAATGCTCCTTTTCTGATAAGATTTCTTTTCTCCTCTTCCCTTCTTACATTCTTAGAGATAGAAGCATGGAGGGGGATAATTTTAAACAGGGCAGACCAGGACATAGAAATCCTTAAAACCTCACATAGGCTGTAGAGGAAAACACCAAAAAGTACAGTTTACCGGGGAATAAATCACTAAGGCTTTGCATAGGGCAAAAAAGAGGATATGGTAAACACTAGTGGTCACAGGTATGAAAACGGTCTAGGTCTAAGACTTTCTTTGTTGCCCATAGCAACCAATCAGAGCTCCCCTTTCCCTTTTTCCGAGCCCTATATGACATGAAAGGGGCGCTCTGATTGTTTGCTATGGGCAACAAAGAAAGTCTTAGACCTAGACAGCTTTCATACATGTCCCCCTAGATTCCTAAACACACAGGCTTCACATCCAGCACACATCCAAACGAAATATAATGGTGTGTGAAAATGAAGAAATAAAGACTTCAGACTAAACTTTTTTTTAATCAAAGTGACCACTAGCAAATGTAAAAATAAATGTTTTCTATGGCAAAGTTGTCCATAGCTTATAAGGCAACAGTATAATGTTTGAAATCCTGCCCCATCCTAAATATTTTTTTAAATAGATTTCACAGAGTTTTTCTTCAAGTAAAAAACGAAGTGCATTCTATGATATTGAACAGTATAAGCTTCCTTAATACATAATAAACAACTTTCTCAATAGTCTTCATTAAAAATGTCCTATTTTGCTTTATTGAAAAATCTTCACATAGCTGTTAATGCTGCGGAGCAATCTTGACATTTTAAAGGAGTATTCCCATCCCAGTTTTGCTCCTGTATTTACTAGGCTCTCAGTTGTCCTCTGCTTCTCACTATATTAGAGATAGCAGTATGGAGGGGGAAAAGGTTGACCAGGATAGACCACGACGAAAACTCACCCAAGCTGTTGAGGAGAACACCGAAAAGAAAGTTTGCACAGGGAAAAATCACTTAGGCATTGCACAAGTGAAGTGAGAAAGCAGAGCTCCTATGGTAAATGCTAGATTTTGAAACACACAAACCTCATATCCAGCAAGCATCCAAACTAAATATCAGGCAGTAGGAAAATTAATAAATAAAGATTACAGCATACATGCCAACTCTCCCATTTTTGGCGGGGGGGGGGGGGGTCCCGGATTTGGGGGTCCCCCCCCCCCCTCCCCGCGAGAATTGGCATTCCTCCCGCCGCCAGCAGGCGGCGGGGGTTCTTTCAATGGCCGCGGCGCCTGAGTAGCGCTAGTGCGCTACTCTGGCGCCGCCGGTCCGTTCCCACAGGCGGGTGAAGCGGGCGCTGCGCCCGCTTCACCCGCCCGGAACCTCACTGAGCAGGGAGGAGGCAGGAGGGAGCGCTCCCTCCTGCCTCCTCCCCCTATATGTCGGCGCCACTGTGCGCCGTCACACATGTCAGCGTCACAGAGGAAGTGACGCGCGGCTGCTCTCACTTCCCCTGTGACACTGCTGAGGAGATGTCGAGGAGCGGGCCGCTCTGCAGGAGCCTGGTCAGGTAAGTGGATTTTATTATTTTATTTTTATTAGTTTTAGGGGGGCAAATGTCTGGCTACAATGGGGGTACTACCTGGCTACAATGGGGGGGGGTCTACCTGGCTACAATGGGGGGTCTACCTGGCTACAATGGGGGGTCTACCTGGCAACAGAGGGGGCACTACCTGGCTAAAAAAGGGGTCACTACTGGCAACAGAGGGGGCACTACCTGGCTAACAATGGGGGCACTACCTGGCAACAGAGAGGGCACTACCTGGCTAACAATGGGGCACTACCTGGCTACAATGGGGGGGCACTACCTGGCTACAATGGGGGGCACTACCTGGCTACAATGGGGGCACTACCTGGCTACTAAAGGGGGCACTACCTGGCTAACAATGGGGGCAGTACCTGGCTACAATGGGGGGCACTACCTGGCTACAATGGGGGCACTACCTGGCTACAATGGGGGCATTACCTGGCTACAATGGGGGGCACTACCTGGCTAACAATGGGGGCACTACCAGGCTACAATGGGGGGGCACTACCTGGCTACAATGGGGGGCACTACCTGGCTACAATGGGGGCACTACCTGGCAACAATGGAGGCACTACCTGGCTACTAAATGGGGCACTACCTGGCTACTAAAGGGGGCACTACCTGGCTACAATGGGGGGTCTACCTGGCAACAATGGAGGCACTACCTGGCTAACAATGGGGGCACTCCCTGGCTAACGATGGGGGCACCACCGGGCCATCCCTGGGGGCACTACCTGGCTAACGATGGGGGGCACTACCTGGCTAACAATGGGGGGCCCTACCTGGCTAACAATGGGGGGCACTACCTGGCTAATAAAGGGGCACTACCTGGCTCCACTGGGGGGCACTACCTGGCTACAATGGGGGCACTACCTGGCAATAATGGAGGCACTACCTGGCTACTAATGGGGGCACTACCTGGCTACTAAACGGGGTACTACCTGGCTACAATGGGGGCAACTACCTGGCTACAATGGGGGGTCTACCTGGCAACAATGGAGGCACTACCTGGCTAACAAGGGGGGTATGGGGGCACTACCTGGCTAACGATGGGGCACTACCTGGCTAACAATGTGGGGCACTACTTGGCTAACAATGGGGGCACTACCTGGCTAACAATGGGGGCACTACCTGGCAAACAATGGGGGCATCTACCTGGCAACAGAGGGGGCACTACCTGGAAATCAATGGGGGCATCTACCTGGCCAACAGAGGGGGAACTACCTGGCAAACAATGGGGGCATCTACCTGGCAAACAATGGGGGCACTACCTGGCAAACAATGGGTGCACTACCTGGCAAACAATGGGGGGCATCTACCTGGCTACAAATATGGCTCTACCTGGCTACAGAGAGGGCATCTATTTAGCTACAAGGGGGCATCTACCTGCCTGTAAGGGGCACTACCTGGTTATGGGGGGCTACTACCTGGCTATAAGGGCATCTACCTGGCTTTCTTCCAAAACCGTTATGCAGTTAGGTGGAGTAGGTGTGGCTTTTTGAAGGGGTGTGGCATACCTTCAAGATGGGCGTGGCCATGCAAATTTTTGCCGCGGCACGCTACGCGCGCCGCCCACTAATATCTCCTACTTTTTCATTTTCAAAAGTTGGCAACTATGGATTACAGACATAAACTTAGTAAAGCTTTTTTTAGTGAAGATAACCACTAGCAAATGTAAAAAAATAATTTTTTCATCTCAAAGATGTACAGAATATGAGGCATCAACCTGCTGTAGATATGTGCTATTCTCTCATTTTATCCTCTTTTCTTATGAAGTCATGCAGGCGTGACTTCACAATGGTGCTGTGTCTCCAGCCACAATGACTGTTCAGGCCTTTGTCATCAGAGCGAGCAAAGACAACCCAACAGCAAGAGATGTGGAAAAGAACAAGATGACAGAGGAGAGATAAAAAAAATCCTAACTTGATATATAGGATATAAGTCCTAGGCCTACATATTCTTCAAAAATCTTTATATCTACAAGTTAAGTAAAATACATGACTGTCTCAGGAACAGAGGTGAGAAACCTTTCTACTCCATGACAGGTGTTTTCTACATTAAGGAATTCCTTATTTTCCAGATACAATTTTTTATGGTCTTTTTGACCATAAAACTGTATACTAGGGTCAGGGGTCTTGATTCCTATCCACTAGGATTGGTTTACATCTGTGTAGGAGGCTCCAGTCGTAGACTCTGCCACACAGGTGGTACTGAATCCATGGCACTGGATCCATTGCATTACAATGTGTGATATCCTTAGCAGACCTATATTAAATGGATGCTATTGTAAGCTCCAGTGATGTCAGTTTCCAGATGTGATCATCGTCACCAGAGCTTCCCCATGCTGAGATAATGGTGGCCCAAGTCGACTTTCTGTGGAAAGTGTATTACTGAACATCATTGCCAGGTAGTGAATGCAGGAGTGTCCAGGGAAGGTTATTCTTTCATCATCTGGTGGGTTGCTGTCTTATACCTTGCAGCTGGATCCAGGCTGTGACCACCTGTTTGTTGATTTCCTTCTTTTCCCACTGACATCTCAAAATCTGGGGTTTCCCCTCTTCAGCCCAAAGCAGACTGGGCTCACCATTCTTTTCAACCACTATACTGATGTCTCTACCCTATGTCAGTGACTGCACCCACCAGTTGCCTATTCAGTACAAAATAGGGCAAAAAATATTGAGTCCCACACATAAATCTCTCCACAAGGCTGCGACAACCTACATCTTGTGTCTGAGATGAAAGATAGTGGCCTTGATATATAATATTACCGTATATACTCTAGTATAAGCCGACCCGACTATAAGCCGAGGCACCTACTTTTGCCCCAAAAAACGGGAAAACTTATTGACTCGAGTATAAGCCTAGGGTAGAAAATGCCGCGGCTACTGGTAAATTTTAAAAATAAAAATGGATACCAATAAAATTACATAGGCAGTTTAATGTCCCCCCATAGACAATTATAGGCGGATATATGGCCCTATATGCAGGTATAGGCAGGTATATGTCCCAAATGGCACGTATATGACCCCATAGGCATGTAATAGGCAGTTATATGTCCCCCATAAGCAGATTATAGGCAGTTATTTGGCCCCATACGCTGTTAATAGGCAGGTATATGGCGCCACAGGCATGTAATAGGCTGGTATATGGCCCAATACGCATGTATAGGGCAGGCTGTAGGCAGGTATAGGGCCGGCATAGGGCCGGCTGTAGGCTGGTATAGGGCCGGCTGTAGGCAGGTATAGGGCCGGCTGTAGGCAGGTATAGGGCCGGCTGTAGGCAGGTATAGGGCCGGCTGTAGGCAGGTATAGGGCCAGCTGTAGGCAGGCATAGGCAGTTTAAAAAAATCTTAAACAATCACTTACCTGGCTCCCCGCTGCTTCGTCTCCCTCGCCGCTCCGCCTCCTCGCTGCTCCGGCCTCCCGCGCGATTCCTGCATCTTCTCGGCACAGGCGGGTGACGTCATCAGGCCGCGCACGCAGTGTGATGACACACGCTGCCTGTGCCGGAAACTGCGGGAGGCCCGGAGGCCACTGCGGAGCACGGAGCGCTCGCTCTGTGCCCCGCAGTGGTATCCCTTCCCCTATATGCGCTCCGGAGGAGTCACATATAGGTGAAGGGATCGCGGACAGTGCCCGGGCCAGCGCAGCGTCCGGACACTGTGCGCTCACTCGGCATTCAGTTATATGCGCTCCCTGAGGAGTCGCATATAGCTGAAGCGTCCCTGTCGGCACTCGGGCCATCGCAGCGCCCGAGCGCCGACAGTGACTCGAGTATAAGCCGAGGTAGAGTTTTTCAGCTCCTTTTTTGGGCTGAAAAACTCGGCTTATACTCGAGTATATACGGTATACATAATTGGTTCTATAGCATGTACCAGGAACATATTATCACACCCCTGATTTTTTTTTCCAGGTGAGCGATTCCAAGTCAAATGAAGGCATGTGAGAAATACAACTTTGATCTACACTAAAAGGAATCACAGAACAGGTAATTAATATTTCTATTAATTACTGATAAAATTCTGGCTAGACATCCGTTCTAGACCAGCAGAGGTGTGATAGTATCTTCCTGATACATGATGATACATGTATTCTTAATATGTACATCTTCTATAGAAAAGTTAAGTATAATTCCTGCCTGTTTCAGGTACAGAGGTGAGAAACCTTTTTACTCCTTACCCTGTCTTTTCGACAGCAGGGACTTCCCTATTTTTCCAATACAGTAGATTTTCTGTGGTCTTTTTGAACTGTATATTGGGTTCAGGGGTCTTCATTCCTATCCATTAGGATCGGTTTTCATCTGTATAGGAGGCTCCAGTCGTAGCCTCTGCCACAGAGGTGGCACTGGATCCATTGCACTGGATCCATTGCATGACACTGTTTGATGTCATTTTAAGACGTATCTTAAATGGATGCAATAGTAAGCTCCAGTGATGTCAGTTTTCATATGTGAACATCGTCACCGGATATTCCCCATGCTGAGATGATGGTGGCCCAAGTCAGCCTCCTGTGGAAAGTGCGTTACTGAACATCATTGCCAGGTGGTGAATGCAGTAGTGTCTAGGGAAGGTTTCACACAATCAAACATTGTATTCTTTCATCACCTGGTGGGTTGCTTTCTTATGCCTTGCAGCTAGATCCAGGCTGTGATCGCTCATTGGTTAGTTTCCTTCTTTTCCCACTGACATCTCAAAATCTGGGGTTTCCTCTCTTCAGCTAAAAGCAGACTGGGCTCACCATTCTTTCCAGCCGCTATACTGATGGCTCTATCCTATGTCAGCGACTGAACCCAATGGTTGCCTTTTCAGTACAGAATAGAGCATAAACTGTTGACTCTCACTCATTAAGCTCTCCACAATGCTTGCTACAGGCTACATCTCCCGTTTCGTCTTTGTCTACCACCCTACCCGATCTCTTCTCTCTGCTGATGATCTTTGATTAGATGCCTCAACCATTCAAACCTCCCATGCTCACCTTCAAGATTTTGCGTGTGCTGCATCATTTCTTGTCAACAAGCCACTTCGTATGATCAGACATTTTCATAAGCTTCAAGGTTTTATGCATGCCCAGAGAATACATGTTCTAAAGGAGGCCTAAAACGATTCCAAATGGCTAACCTCCTGTTTTACGTCACCCCCATTCCTTACACTCCATGCAGTTGGGTGCTCACATGCACTTACCTGTTTATGCAGTAGGGCCGTGTTCACACGGTTTATTTCGCCGCGGATTGGCGCCGTACTCCGCGCCGGATTTGCGCTGCAGTACGGGGCCAATCCGTCGGAGTAATTACGGTAATCCACTGTTCTCACAGAGAACAGTGGATTCCGTCGCTCCTCTCCGCTCGGCGAATCCGCCTGGCGGGGAGAAAGTGACATGCACATTATCCAGGCGCAATACGCGCTGTGGATAATGGAAGTCTATGGGGCCGGCGGGCCGCGCCCTCGCCCCGCCCCCGCACCCGCCCCTTATTCAAGCCGGAATTGCGAGCACAATCCGGTTTGCAAATCCGGCGTGAATAAGCCGTGTGAACGGGGCCTAGATGTGCTGCATGGTGGCAGGTTCATCCACTTTTCTGTAAATTACCCCAGATCTATGGAACATGGCTGGAACTTTGTGTAATCCATGCACTTTTCAAATTTCGTCCTACCCCTATACCCTTATAGATTGCAATCTCTTTCGAGCAGGGCCCTCCCACCTTGTGTCTGTTCTGTCCCTATACCCTTATAGATTGCAATCTCTTTCGAGCAGGGCCCTCCCACCTTGTGTCTGTTCTGTTAGTATATTTTTCATGTAATGCTTGTTTTTTACCATCTAAATTGTTTAATACTGTGGAAAAAGTGCTTGCTAAATAAATAAAGATTATTATCATGTGTATGTTTTTTCTTTCTAATAGTATAGACTTTGATCGTTGATCCAGGGATTTTTTTCTGATTGGCAGATTTGGAGTCGGGAAGGAATTTTTTTCCCTAAGATGAGAACAATTGACTTCTACCTCCACGTGTTTTTTGCCTTCCTCTGGATTAGTGTTGAGCGATTATTATCGACAAAGTTGAAATCGGCACGGTTTTTTATGTTGATCGGATTTTTTCGATCACAAGATAATTTAGGTAAAAATCTGCGCATAATCTATTAATATCGCGCCATTTTCAGCGCTTCCTATCATTTTGGCGGCCAGCAAATCAGCTTACAGAATAGAGCAGGGTGAGCTGGGTGTGCGACGTCATGACTGGGATGTGTATGGTTGTGATTGGCTGGAAAAATCAAATGACCTCGTTTTACATAGAACAGCCCTTCCTGTTCATTATCAGTGTGTGTCTGTGTATCATAAGAGCAGGAAGTGTGCTCGGTCTCTTTCAAAACAGCTCAGCGAAACTGTTCTATTTGTTCTCACAGACAACTATGCTTTTAGCTGTGAATATTAGAACTTAGGTAGATTAGAGATTTGCAGTTTTTAGTTACTTGGGCTGAGAATTTTAAAGGAGCATCTAGCGTTGTACAGCCGAAGGGAGGGTGGGGAGCGGGGGGCTGCGGGCGAAAAAAGACAGACAGGCTGGCAGGCAGGCAGGCTTTTGAAAGGAGAGTGAATATTGTGCAGCCCAGACTGTGATTTGATCCTGCATTGCAATGGGTTTTGATTAACAGTTTTTGGCCAGTTTTTGGTGAAATATTACTTGTATGTTGTGCAGCCTGTACTTATATTAGGATACAGATATTTTCTAGTAACTGCAGGTGTATTTGATAGGTGAAAAACTCAACTTTTATTATCCGTATACATTTCACATAGGTGTTTTTTTACTTTTGTGCTTCCCAGTTTTGTTCATAGAGCCACCTTGCACTTAAATTTGAATACAGCAATTTTGTAGTCACCGCAGGAATACTACAGGTCCTATTCTAAAAAATGTGGTTTCTAACAGTCTTTTGACTTCACAATTGTCAAAATTGGCTCAAGGGTCATGTTTTGAATTTGTGGGGGCATTTTACTGTGAAATGCTGCTATACTACAGGTCCTATTCTAAAAAATGTGTTTTTTAACAGAAATTTGTTCTTCACAATTGTCAAAAGTGGCTCAAGGGTGATGGTGCTGTCAAAAACAGGAATAGGTAGGACACTCTTAATGGACACATATTGCAAAAAGACTTGTTTTTGCAAGATCTTTAAAAAAGCTAGCAATCCCTATAGTGAGACAACCCATTTAATACAATAAAAAAAAAAAAAAGAAAGAAAGACGTGGTGGGATTCCATCCTATTTTAAAAATGTGTTTTCTAGAATTAAACTACTAAAAAAACGGCATGTACAAAATAGCTGATACAAATATTCCTCTGAATTGTACAAGGGAGGTACAGGAAGACTTGAACAGATGTAGGTTACCCAGGACAGGTCTAGTCAATGTCCAGTTCAACTAAAATGGTGGTTGAAAGACTCCTTTTCCCGGCACTTTTTAATCTGTGGGTCAGACAGGTTTAATGGTCATACTGCGGTCCAGGACAGGTCTAGTCAATGTCCAGTTCAACTAAAATGGTGGTTCAAAGACTCCTTTTCCCGGCACTTTTTAATCTGTGGGTCAGACAGGTTTAATGGTCATACTGTGGTACAGAACAGGTATAGTCAATGTCCAGTTCAACTAAAATGGTGGTTCAAAGACTCCTTTTTCCGGCACTTTTTTAATCTGGGGGTAATGCAGGTTTGGGGCTCATGCTGTGGCCCAGGACAGGTATAGTCAATGTCCAGTGAAACTAAAATGGTGGTTCAAAGACTCCTTTTCCCAGCACTTTTTAATCTGGAGGTCAGACAGGTTTAATGGTCATACTGCGATATAGGACAGATATAGTTAATGTCCAGTTCAACTAAAATGGTGGTTCAAAGACTCCTTTTCCCGGCACTTTTTAATCTGTGGGTCAGACAGGTTTAATGGTCATACTGTGGTACAGAACAGGTACAGTCAATGTCCAGTTCAACTAAAATGGTGGTTGAAAGACTCCTTTTTCCGGCATTTTTTTAATCTGGGGGTCATGCAGGTTTGGGGCTCATGCTGTGGCCCAGGACAGGTATAGTCAATGTCCAGTTCAACTAAAATGGTGGTTGAAAGACTCCTTTTTCCGGCACTTTTTAATCTGTGGGTCAGACAGGTTTTAGGGTCATGCTGCGTTCCAGGACAGGGATAGTCAAAGTAAAATGATGGTTTAAATAATGCTGCCTTCTAGCACTTTCTAATTTGTGGGTCATGCAGGTTTAAGGGTCATGCTGTGGTACAAGACAGGGATAGTGAATGGTCTGTGACTTTTTTTCTGTGGCTTTTATAACCTAAGTGTGTTGCCTAAGATGTAGCACGTATCCATTTGACTGTTGTGGATGTTAATTCTAGCTTCTCCAGCCCTGTTTGGGTGTAAGAATGAAGGTGTTGTTCCTCTCCCATAGACTTTAATGGTCATCGGCGATAATCTATTATCGACTATCGGAAATTGTCTTGATAATTGCCGATATCGACTATCGACCCGATAGTCAACGTAATCGCTCATCACTACTTTGGATCAACAATATAAGACAAAAGGCTGAACTGGATTGACATATGTCCTTTTTTTGCCTTACAAACTATATATGACTTGCTAGGGTCTTTACGGTCTTCAAATTGGGTTTTGGAGGATGGCCCTTTAAGCCCTTACATGATATATTTGTACATTGTACCTGAGATTAAAGATCATTGCCTTGGTATATAATATTATACATAATTGGTTCTATAGCATGTGTAACGGTCCCGGACGTAGAAGTGGATCCACTGGTCCACCGCAAGCGATGGTGTAAGCCACGCCAGGGAGCGGAGTATAAGTAGGGCCCAGTTTTCACCAGAGCCCACCGCAAAGCGGGATGGACTTGCTGCGGCGGGAGTCTACCAGGTCGCTACCCCTGACGCGACTTGCTTGCAATGGCAGCAGAGTTATAGCGTGGTACAAAATCGTAAGGCAGGCTCGTAGTCGGGGACAGGCAGAAGGTCAGGACAGGCGGCAGAGGTTCTTGGTCGTGGACAGGCAGGAAGGTCTGGGCAGGCGGCAGAGGTTCGTGGTCAGGAGACGGAGGCAAACGGTACGGTACAAGACAACTGGGAACGCTTTCTCAATAGGCAAGGCACTAGAGATTAGGCAGGGAGTTGGCGGAAGCACCCAGGTAATATAGAGGCAGCGGCCGGCAATTAGCCAGTTAACGGAGCGCTGGCCCTTTAAATTTCACAGAGCCGAAGCGCGCGCGCCCTTGAGCATGGGGAGGCTGCTGAGACACAGAAGCGCGGCCGGGTGAGTACTGGCGCAGGGGGACGAGTGCGCCCGTCGCCCAACACCCGGGCAGCGGCGGCACTCGTCCTGGAAGCAGGGGCACAAACAGGGCTGCAACGGCGCCCAGCAGCCCGAGTTGAGGACTGCGGCGCCGATCGCAACAGCATGTACCAGGAACGTGTTATCACACCTCTGACTTTTTTTTTACAGGTGAGCGATTTCAAGTCAAATGAAGGCATGTGAGAAATACAACTTTGATCTACACTAAAAGGAATCACAGAACAGGTAATTAATATTTCTATTAATTACTGATAAAGTTCTTGCTAGACATCCGTTCTAGACCAGCAGAGGTGTGATAGTATCTTCCTGATACATGATGATATATGTATTCTTAATATGTACATCTTCTATAGAAAAGTTAAGTATAATACATGCCTGTTTCAGGTAGAGAGGTGAGAAATCTTTTTACTCCTTACCCTCTCTTTTCGACAGCAAGGACTTCCCTATTTTTCCAATACAGTAGATTTTCTGTGGTCTTTTTGACCATAGAACTGTATATTGGGTTCATGGGTCTTCATTCCTATCCATTAGGAGTGGTTTTCATCTACATAGGAGGCTCCAGTCGTGGCCTCTGCCACAGAGGTGGCAATGGATCCATTGCACTGGATCCATTGCATGACACTGTTTGATGTCATTTTAAGACCTATCTTAAATGGATGCTATAGTAAGCTCCAGTGATGTCAGTTATCATATGTGAACATCGTCACCGGAGATTCCCCATGCTGAGATGATGGTGGTCCAAGTCTGCTTTCAGTGGAAAGTGTGTTACTGAACATCATTGCCAGGTGGTGAATGCAGTAGTTTCCAGGGAAGGTTTCACGCAATCAGACATTGTATTCTTTCATCACCTGGTGGGTTGCTTTCCTATACCTTGCAGCTAGATCCAGGCTGTGACCGCCCATTGGTTAGTTTCCTTCTTTTCCCACTGACATCTCAAAATCTGGGGTTTCTCCTCTTCAGCCCAAAGCAGACTGGGCTCACCATTCTTTCCAGCCACTAAACTGATGGCTCTATCCTATGTCAGTGACTGAACCCAACGGTTGCCTTTTCAGTACAGAATAGAGCATAAACTGTTGACTCTCACACATTAAGCTCTCCACAATGCTTGCGACAGCCTACATCTCCCGTTTCGTATTTGTCTACCACCCTACTTGATCTCTTCTCTCTGCTGATGATCTTTGATTAGATGCCTCAACCATTCAAACCTCCCATGCTCGCCTTTAAGATTTTGCATGTGCTGCATCATTTCTTGTCAACAAGCCACTTCGTATGATCAGGCTTTTTCATAACCTTCAAGGTTTTACGCAGGCCCTGAGAATACATCTTCTAAAGGAGGCCTGAAACGATTCCAAATCGCTAGCCTCCTGCTTTACGTCACCCGCATTCCTTACACCCCATGTAGTTGGTCGCTCACATGCACTTATCTGTTTATGCAGTAGATGTAGTGCACGGTGGCAGGTTCATACACTTTTCTGTAAATTACCCCACAATTATGGAACATGGCTGGAACATTGGTTAATCCACGCACTTCTCAAATTTCGTCCTAACCCTATACCCTTATAGATTGCAAGCTCTTTCGAGCAGGGCCCTCCCACCTTGTGTCTGTTCTGTTAGTATATTTTTCATGTAATGTTTGTTTTTTACCGTCTAAATTGTTTAGTACTGTGGAAAATGTGCTTGCTAAATAAATAAAGATTATTATCATGTGTATCTTTTCTCTTGCTAATAGTATAGACTCTGATCGTTGATCCAGGGATTTTTTTTAGATTGCCAGATTTGGAGTCGGGAAGGAATTTTTTCCCTAAGATGAGAACAATTGACTTCTTCCTCCTAGGGTTTTTTGCCTTCCTCTGGATCAACACTATAAGATAAAAGGCTGAACTGGATTGACATATGTCCTTTTTTTTTGCCTTACAAACTATATATGACTTGCTAGGGTCTTTACAGCCTTCAAATTGGGTTTTGGAGGTTGGCCCTTTAAGCCCTTACATGATATATTTGTACATTGTACCTGAGATTAAAGTTCATGGCCTTGGTATATAATATTATACATAATTGGTTCTATAGCATGTTCCAGGAACATATTATCACACCTCTGATTTTTTTTTACAGGTGAGCGATTTCAAGTCAGGTGAAAGCATGTGAGAAATACAACTTTGATCTGCACTAAAAGGAATCACAGAACAGGTAATTAATATTTCTATTAATTACTGATAAAGTTCTGGCTAGACATCCGTTCTAGACCAGCAGAGGTGTGATAGTATCTTCCTGATACATGATGATATATGTATTCTTAATATGTACATCTTCTATAGAAAAGTTAAGTATAATACATGCTGTTTCAGGTACAGAGGTGAGAAACTTTTTACTCCTTACTCTGTCTTTTTGACAGCAAGGACTTCCCTATTGTTCCAATACAGTAGATTTTCTGTGGTCTTTTTGACCATAGAACTGTATATTGGGTTGAGGGGTTCATTCCTATCCATTAGGATCCGTTTTCATCTATATAGGAGGCTCCAGTCGTAGCCTCTGCCACAGAGGTGGCAATGGATCCATTGCACTGGATCCATTGCATGACACTGTTTGATGTCATTTTAATACCTATCTTAAATGGATGCTATAGTAAGCTCCAGTGATGTCAGTTTCCATATGTGAATATCGTCACCGGAGATTCCCCATGCTGAGATAATAGTGGCACAAGTCGGCTTCCTGTGGAGAGTGTGTTACTGAACATCATTGCCAGGTGGTGAATGCAGTAGTTTCCAGGGAAGGTTTCACGCAATCAGACATTGTATTCTTTCATCACCTGGTGGGTTGCTTTCCTATACCTTGCAGCTAGATCCAGGCTGTGACCGCCCATTGGTTAGTTTCCTTCTTTTCCCACTGACATCTCAAAATCTGGGGTTTCTCCTCTTCAGCCCAAAGCAGACTGGGCTCACCATTCTTTCCAGCCACTAAACTGATGGCTCTATCCTATGTCAGTGACTGAACCCAACGGTTGCCTTTTCAGTACAGAATAGAGCATAAACTGTTGACTCTCACACATTAAGCTCTCCACAATGCTTGCGACAGCCTACATCTCCCGTTTCGTCTTTGTCTACCACCCTACCCGATCTCTTCTCTCTGCTGATGATCTTTGATTAGATGCCTCAACCATTCAAACCTCCCATGCTCGCCTTTAAGATTTTGCATGTGCTGCATCATTTCTTGTCAACAAGCCACTTCGTATGATCAGGCTTTTTCATAACCTTCAAGGTTTTACGCAGGCCCTGAGAATACATCTTCTAAAGGAGGCCTGAAACGATTCCAAATCGCTAGCCTCCTGCTTTACGTCACCCGCATTCCTTACACTCCATGTAGTTGGTCACTCACATGCACTTATCTGTTTATGCAGTAGATGTAGTGCATGGTGGCAGGTTCATCCACTTTTCTGTAAATTACCCCACAATTATGGAACATGGCTGGAACATTGGTTAATCCACGCACTTCTCAAATTTCGTCCTAACCCTATACCCTTATAGATTGCAAGCTCTTTCGAGCAGGGCCCTCCCACCTTGTGTCTGTTCTGTTAGTATATTTTTCATGTAATGTTTGTTTTTTACCGTCTAAATTGTTTAGTACTGTGGAAAATGTGCTTGCTAAATAAATAAAGATTATTATCATGTGTATCTTTTCTCTTGCTAATAGTATAGACTCTGATCGTTGATCCAGGGATTTTTTTTAGATTGCCAGATTTGGAGTCGGGAAGGAATTTTTTCCCTAAGATGAGAACAATTGACTTTTTCCTCCTAGGGTTTTTTGGGTTCCTCTGGATCAACACTATAAGATAAAAGGCTGAACTGGATTGACATATGTCCTTTTTTTTTGCCTTACAAACTATATATGACTTGCTAGGGTCTTTACAGCCTTCAAATTGGGTTTTGGAGGTTGGCCCTTTAAGCCCTTACATGATATATTTGTACATTGTACCTGAGATTAAAGTTCATGGCCTTGGTATATAATATTATACATAATTGGTTCTATAGCATGTTCCAGGAACATATTATCACACCTCTGATTTTTTTTTACAGGTGAGCGATTTCAAGTCAGGTGAAAGCATGTGAGAAATACAACTTTGATCTACACTAAAAGGAATCACAGAACAGGTAATTAATATTTATATTAATTACTGATAAAGTTCTGGCTAGACATCCGTTCTAGACCAGCAGAGGTGTGATAGTATCTTCCTGATACATGATGATATATGTATTCTTAATATGTACATCTTCTATAGAAAAGTTAAGTATAATACATGCCTGTTTCAGGTACAGAGGTGAGAAAACTTTTTACTCCTTACTCTGTCTTTTCGACAGCAAGGACTTCCCTATTGTTCCAATACAGTAGATTTTCTGTGGTCTTTTTGACCATAGAACTGTATATTGGGTTGAGGGGTCTTCATTCCTATCCATTAGGATCGGTTTTCATCTTTATAGGAGGCTCCAGTCGTAGCCTCTGCCACAGAGGTGGCACTGGATCCATTGCACTGGATCCATTGCATGACACTGTTTGATGTCATTTTAAGACCTATCTTAAATGGATGCTATAGTAAGCTCCAGTGATGTCAGTTATCATATGTGAACATCGTCACCGGAGATTCCCCATGCTGAGATAATAGTGGCACAAGTCGGCTTCCTGTGGAGAGTGTGTTACTGAACAGGTGGTGAATGCAGTAGTTTCCAGGGAAGGTTTCACGCAATCAGACACCTGGTGGTTTGCTTTCATCAACTGGTGGGTTGCTTTCCTATACCTTGCAGCTAGATCCAGGCTGTGACCGCCCATTGGTTAGTTTCCTTCTTTTCCCACTGACATCTCAAAATCTGGGGTTTCTCCTCTTCAGCCCAAAGCAGACTGGGCTCACCATTCTTTCCAGCCGCTATACTGATGGCTCTATCCTATGTCAATGACTGAACCCAACGGTTGCCTTTTCAGTACAGAATAGAGCATAAACTGTTGACTCTCACACATTAAGCTCTCCACAATGCTTGCGACATCCTACATCTCCCGTTTCGTCTTTGTCTACCACCCTACCCGATCTCTTCGCTCTGCTGATGATCTTTGATTAGATGCCTCAACCATTCAAACCTCCCATGCTCGCCTTCAAGATTTTGCATGTGCTGCATCATTTCTTGTCAACAAGCCACTTCGTATGATCAGGCTTTTTCATAACCTTCAAGGTTTTACGCATGCTCTGAGAATACATCTTCTAAAGGAGGCCTAAAACTATTCAAAATCGCTAACCTCCTGCTTTACGTCAATCGCTAACCTCCTGCTTTACGTCACCCGCATTCCTTACACTCCATGCAGTTGGGTGCTCACATGCTTTCATCTGTTTATGCAGTAGATGTACTGCATGGTGGCAGGTTCATCCACTTTTCTGTAAATTACCCCACAATTTTGGAACATGGCTGGAACATTGGTTAATCCATGCACTTCACAAATTTCGTCCTACCCCTATAACTTTTGTGACGCCTCACTTGCGTCCGGACGCCATCTTGGACCGTCCTGGGGTTACTTTAGCTCTGGGAACGCCGCTTTCAGAAACGGAATGGCACTCAGACACAGGGCTGCAGTTTAAAACTGGCCTCAACCAGCTTTATTCAGATATAGAATACAAAACATAAATCATAAACCGAAAACCTCAGGCCGTCTGGCCACTGACTAAACACGTTGAGTAGACAACCCTCTCTAACATGACCTGGACCTACTTTCCAGCATCACAAACAGCACCTCATCACTCACCCAGTCCCCTACTGGGTTCCAGCTTTTCTTAAACCTCTGGGGGCAAGAGCCCTTCTCCTCAGCTCCTCTGCTGCACTGCCAGATAGCAGACCACACCTCCCGATCACCTGAAGAGACAGGCTTTTTATAGGCCTGGTAAATCCTGGAACTGGAACCGAACCTGGCCTGGCCTGGAACGTGGGGACGGCCTCCCACCCAACACTGTGACCGTCCCGGGAAAGGCAACCCATCAAAAGCCACATAGCAGCCATACTAGATACACATGTCAGTAACCTATGGTTACTGACGCCAAATGGTTGCCTTCCCCCACCAAATCCAGGATTTTGGTGGCACGTCGGCAGCAGATCTTCTGCTGTACGCCACCTAGTGGCAGAATCCTGCGACCGTCTGAGGTCGGTCTGCCACACATCCCCCCCGTTTGATAAAGGCCGCAGGTCTTTCTCACCTTGCACAACCTTTCCTCCGGGGTCAAAACACTTACACAGTGGAGCCATCTCACACCATTCCTGTGAATCTTCATCTGTCAGGGGCGACACCACATTTTCCTTTGGAGACCTTTCCATACCGTTTTTGTCACCGACTTGTAGTTCTGGGTCTAAAACACCACCATAAGAGCCAGACTTCTCCCCATCACAATGACTCTGGTCCTCATTTACCAACTCCTGACCTGTGATGTCAGTTACACTTACTAAAGGTGACCCAAACCATACATGCCCTGTAATAAAGATGTCACCACATTCTGTATGCAAGCTAGCATTGCAAAGGTCTCCACTGACAACCTCTTGGGAAACTCGGTCATGTATATTGCCAGGTACTTCAATAATGTCTGAGGACTCCTTCATCCTCACCTGCATCTCACTAGGGTTTAAGCGCACATTCTCCTCTGCTGTGTCTAGCAACTCACTTAACACATCATACTGGTGAGATACTTCCTCAATATCTCCTGTACCCATCACCCTGGTACAACTCTTAGCGTCCATCAGGATTATTCCTGTGTCTGGCCCGCTATCAAATGCGCCCAACCCACCAGAGTCAACACCAGAACCCTGTACACGGTCTACGGACTTCTCTATTACGTGGGTATTGGTGCTAGCACCAAACATCTGAGCGGTGTTCACCATCTCAGAAAGTTTACAGTGAACATGCTCAGTAACATCACCCACCTCATCACCTATGTCAGGATTTGCCTACTCAGACGGGGCAGGCAGAGCATGTCTTTTAGAATGCTGTTCAGACATTACTGCAGTAACACATGGTGATATTTCCTCCACATCCCCTGTAACTCTCTCCAAGGAAGAACTCTCTGGATGCCTTCTAGTTATCGCAGGAATACTCCTGACAACCACTACACATAGGAAACTCTTAGCGGTTACCTCAGCTTCATTACTAGGGATTTCCTTACTATCTGAGGGTTTAAACACCCTGGCCTGCCCCTCACTAGCACCTGAGCAAACCCTCTTTACTGGGTCTAGCAGTTCACTCCTTCCATCACTACCATCCCTGCTTTCTTTGGGACCACTGCAGTAAAAGCTACTGGAAATACAGCCGCCATTGGAGCCAGTTAACTCAGCTGCACTACAAGTCCCAGCATGACCATTCTCTTCATTCCCTGCAGGGTCACAATCTGGACTTCCATCACAAAGCTCCATCTCTGGAATACCCTGCTCAGGTCTGCACCCAAAATCTGCCTTGGCACACATTTTCTTTGCACAAGTTTTTTCATCATTACACTGAAGCACTGACACATTGCAGTGTCCATTCCCACACTGAAATAGAGACTCTTCACAGAGTGTTTGTTCCCAGTGGTCCATAACCACCACATTCACACTCCTAGTCTCCTTATACATGGTAGCAGAGCCCTCATTTCCAGGGTTTGACTTTCCCCCTCCAGGCAATGCATCGTCCGTGTTCACACCAGGCAACTCCATCACCTTTTCCACACCAGCAGAGCGCACCTGATTGCTACTGGCGACCACATCAGCTCCATGGGGAACTGAACTCCCAGGATTGCTATCAATCCCCAGACATACCGCACCTGCACATATTGTGCTATTACCAGCCATAACTACTAGGGGCGCACCTGCAACTTGCACGTTACCCTCCTGTACAAGCAGTGTGCTGGGGTCATGGGTACAGACATTTACTGACTGGAAACCAGACGCTTCACACACAGCTGCCTGGCACACATACTCACAAGCTTTTCCAGCAAGAGATGCAGAGAAAACCTCGTTGCTATCGGCAACCACAGTAGAGCCACCTGCAACTGTAGTGGTAGCCCATTTCTCCTGATGGTCATCCACCCCAAAACACACATTCTCTGCAATACTCCTAGCACTGTTAGCCACGCTCTCTAGGGCCACATTTGAGCTAATCTGCTCTATAGCTGGGGCTGGCAGTTCTGCAGAAGCTAACTCACACTCTGCCGTCACTCCACACAGAGCTCTGACGTCCAGGGGCAGACCTGAGCTGCTCTCTGCTACAGCACCTCTCGCCACTTGTTCACACAAGGACGCAGTAACTGGAGCTGACTCTGTGACCCAGCACCCCTCCCCCTGCTCAGGCTGTGTGACCTGCTCATGGATCACAGGCAGGTTAGCTATGTTATTGACATTTTCAATAAACGGCATTGCATATATGTCATAACCATTAAGTTCAGATTTTCCAAGTCCACATCTTGCAGTCTCCCCACCCTCAGGACTCTTTCCCAGGCCTGGCAGTGTGTCTGGGCTTCCATTTTGTACACCCAGGTGATGAGATACATTCTGGACTTTACTGACAGTCTCAAACCCCATTTCATAAACAACAGGAACAGTCTTACCGGGTCTGATGTCTGAGTTCAGTCTGGAGCTCTCCTGCTGTCTGTCAATGTCAGCCATGGGTGGGGCTGCACCAACCTGGAACTCTCAGGCTTGTAGCTGCGACCTCTCCGGCCTCCTCCTGAGAGGGCAGTCAGGAGCACATTCTGCTGCTCTATGGCACCTCCAACACGGCTCCCTCTGCTGGACGGTGATAGCAGGCTCCTGCTGATGAAATGGGTTGCCCTTGGTAACGGCAGCGTCCATCTTGCTCTGCAGCTCCACCTGCTCCGAAGTTAACCCCTTCTTGGACAGACGATATGGCCTCCTCGCCACAGGACATCCTCTCATGCACATGTCCACTTGTACGCATCCGCTACATCATTCGGGCTGGTTACGCTTGGCAGCAGTCGGTTCTGTTTTGCCCTCTGGACATCCAGCCAGCAAGGCCGCTTGGATCGTGGTAAGTCCACCCTTCACAGACTGCGATCTCTTATTTATAATGGCCTTCAGTTCCTGCTGCTGTGTCTCAAACTGGACACAGAGGTTGTCATTTGCTTCACGCTGCTTAGCCAATTACTGGGCCCATAGCTCATTCATTTTCCGCTGCTGGGTAGTCGCCTCCTCAAGGTACTTCGCCAGCTCCTCCATGGCCAAAAAATTTTATGCAACAGCAACACAGTCTCTCTTTTAGCAGCAACAGTCTTGTTTAAGCACTGCTTCACAAACAGGCCTCTGGCCCTTTAAATCTTGCTGCAGCAACTTTAACCTTGTGCCACTCTTGCAACAATTCTCTATGCACTATTTTTTTGCCAACTGTGCCAATTATGCCCGCATCCTCCACCATATGTGACGCCTCACTTGCGTCCGGACGCCATCTTGGACCGTCCTGGGGTTACTTTAGCTCCGGGAACGCCGCTTTAGGAAACGGAATGGCACTCAGACACAGGGCTGAAGTTTAAATCTGGCCTCAACCAGCTTTATTCAGATATAGAATACAAAACATAAATCATAAACCGAAAACCTCAGGCCATCTGGCCACTGACTAATCACGTTGAGTAGACAACCCTCTCTAACATGACCTGGACCTACTGTCCATCATCACAAACAGCACCTCATCACTCACCCAGTCCCCTACTGGGTTCCAGCTTTTCTTAAACCTCTGGGGGCAAGAGCCCTTCTCCTCAGCTCCTCTGCTGCACTGCCAGATAGCAGACCACGCCCCCCGATCACCTGAAGAGATAGGCTTTTTATAGGCCTGGTAAATCCTGGAACTGGAACCGAACCTGGCCTGGAACGTGGGGACGGCCTCCCACCCAACACTGTGACCGCCCCGGGAAAGGCAACCCATCAAAAGCCGCATAGCAGCCATACTAGATACACATGTCCGTAACCTATGGTTACTGACGCCAAATGGTTGCCTTCCCCCACCGAATCCAGGATTTCGGTGGCACGTCGGCAGCAGATCTCCTGCTGTACGCCACCTAGTGGCAGAATCCTGCGACCGTCTGAGGTCGGTCTGCCACACCTTATAGATTGCAAGCTCTTTGGAGCAGGGCCCTCCCAGCTTGTGTCTGTTGTGTTAGTATATTTTTCATGTAATGCTTGTTTTTTACCATCTAAATTGTTTAGTACTGTGGAGAATGTGCTTGCTAAATAAATAAAGGTTATTATCATGTGGATGTTTTTTCTTTCTAATAGTATTAACTCTGATCGTTGATCAAGGGATTTTTTTCTGATTGCCAGATTTGGAGTCGGGAAGGAATTTTTTCCCTAAGATGAGAACAATTGACTTCTACCTCCTAGGGCTTTTTGCCTTCCTCTGGATCAACACTATAGGATAAAAGGCTGAACTGGATTGACATATGTCCTTTTTTTGCCTTACAAGCTATATATGACTTGCTAGGGTCTTTACGGCCTTCAAATTGGGTTTTCGAGGTTGGCCCTTTAAGCCCTTACATGATATATTTGTACATTGTACCTGAGATAAAAGATTATGGCCTTGGTATATAATATTATACATAGTTGGTTCTATAGCATGTACCAGGAACATATTATCACACCTCTGACTTTTTTTTATAGGTGAGCGATTCCAAGTCAAATGAAGGCATGTGAGAAATACAACTTTGATCTACACTAAAAGGAATCACAGAACAGGTAATTAATATTTCTATTAATTACTGATAAAGTTCTGGCTAGACATCCGTTATAGACCAGCAGAGCTGTGATAGTATCTTCCTGATACATGATGATATATGTATTCTTAATATGTACATCTTCTATAGAAAAGTTAAGTATAATACATGCCTGTTTCAGGTAGAGAGGTGAGAAAGCTTTTTACTCCTTACCCTCTCTTTTCGACAGCAAGGACTTCCCTATTTTTCCAATACAGTAGATTTTCTGTGGTCTTTTTGACCATAGAACTGTATATTGGGTTCAGGGGTCTTCATTCCTATCCATTAGGATCGGTTTTCATCTATATAGGAGGCTCCAGTCGTAGCCTCTGCCACAGAGGTGGCAATGGATCCATTGCACTGGATCCATTGCATGACACTGTTTGATGTCATTTTAATACCTATCTTAAATGGATGCTATAGTAAGCTCCAGTGATGTCAGTTTCCATATGTGAACATCGTCATCGGAGATTCCCCATGCTGAGATAATAGTGGCACAAGTCGGCTTCCTGTGGAGAGTGTGTTACTGAACATCATTGCCAGGTGGTGAATGCAGTAGTTTCCAGGGAAGGTTTCACGCAATCAGACATTGTATTCTTTCATCACCTGGTGGGTTGCTTTCCTATACCTTGCAGCTAGATCCAGGCTGTGACCGCCCATTGGTTAGTTTCCTTCTTTTCCCACTGACATCTCAAAATCTGGGGTTTCTCCTCTTCAGCCCAAAGCAGACTGGGCTCACCATTCTTTCCAGCCACTATACTGATGGCTCTATCCTATGTCAGTGACTGAACCCAACGGTTGCCTTTTCAGTACAGAATAGAGCATAAACTATTGACTATCACACATAAAGCTCTCTACAATGCTGCGACAGCCTACATATACCGTTTCATCTTTGTCTACCACCTTACCACATTCTGTTCGCTCTGTTGATGATCTTTGATTAGATGCCTCAACTATTAAAACCTCCCATGCTCACCTTCAAGATTTTGCATGTGCTGCATCATTTCTTGTCAATAAGCCACTTCGTATGATCAGGCTTTTTCATAATCTTCAAGGTTTTTCGCATGCCCTGAGAATACATCTTCTAAAGGAGGCCTAAAACGATTCCAAATCGCTAACCTCCTGCTTTACGTCACCCCCATTCCTTACACTCCATGCATTTGGGTGCTCACATGCACTTATCTGTTTATGCAGTAGATGTACTGCATGGTGGCAGGTTCATCCACGCTTCTGTAAATTACCCCACATTTATGGAACATGGCTGCAGCATTGTGTAATCCATGCACTTCTCAAATTTCGTCCTACCTCTTTACCCTTATAGATTGTAAGCTCTTTCGAGCAGGGCCCCTCCCTTCTTGTGTCTTTTCTGTTAGTATATTTTTCATGTAATGTTTGTTTCTTACCGTCTAAATTGTTTAGTACTGTGGAAAATCTGCTTTCTAAATAAATAAAGGTTATTATCATTTGTATGTTTTTTCTTTCTAACAGTATAGTCTCTGATCGTTGATCAAGGGATTTTTTTCTGATTGCCAGATTTGGAGTCGGGAAGGAATTTTTTCCCTAAGATAAGAACAATTGACTTCTACCTCCTAGGGTTTTTTGCCTTCCTCTGGATCAACACTATAAGATAAAAGGCTGAACTGGATTGACTTATGTAATTTTTTTGCCGTACAAACTATATATGACTTGCTAGGGTCTTTTCGGCCTTCAAATTGGGTTTTGGAGGTTGGCCCTTTAAGCCCTTACATTGTACCTGAGATTAAAGATCATGGCCATGGTATGTAATACTATATGTAATTGGTTCTATAGCATGTACCAGGAACATATTATCACACCTCTGATTTTTTTTACAGGTGACCGATTCCAAGTCAAATGAAGGCATGTGAAAAATACAACTTTGATCTACACTAAAAGGAATCACAGAACAGGTAATTAATATTTCTATTAATTACTGATAAAGTTCTGGCTAGACATCCGTTCTAGACCAGCAGAGGTGTGATAGTATCTTCCTGATACATGTATTCTTAATATGTACATCTTCTATAGAAAAGTTAAGTATAATACATGCCTGTTTAAGGTACAGATGTAAGAATCCTTTCTACCACTTACCCTTTCTTTTCTATAGTAAGCATTTCTGTATTTTCCCAATACTGTAGAATTTCTGTGGTCTTTTTGACCATAAAACTGTATATTGGATTAAGGTGTCTCCTGTCCTATCCATTGGGATTGGATCACATCTGTGTAGGAGGGTTTTCTGCCTTCATCTGGATCAACGCTAGAAGACTTAAGACTGAACTGCATTGACATATGAGGTTTTTTAACCTCACAAACTACATAGCTATGACTTGCTATGGACTTTTTGAGCATAAAATTGGGTTTTGGAGATCGTCCCTTTAAGCCCTTATATTTTATATTTGTACCTGATATAAATTATTATAGCCTTGCTATTTAACATTAAACATAATTATTTCTATAGCATGCCCCAGAAACATATTATTTCACCTCTGATTCCAGGTGATGGGAATACATGTGACAAATTCCCCTCCAAGTAATACTAGGTACAAATGAAGGAAACATAAGGATATGTTTACACATGTTTTACACATACTTCTAAAGTACAGAGGGATGGGGGCTTCAATTCTATTATCCCCGGCATGTAAACACCAGTTCACCCGGGGTTCAATACTTGTTGGGGAAAATGGACGTTATTCATAGGTCTTTTCAGAGCTATGAATTACCCAAGTTACAGGCCATATTTTGGGGTGTATTGCTGTGCAATTGCGCCTCAAAATACTAAAAGATGCCTTGTGAACATATCCTAATAGGGATTGGAGTGAAATTGACAATGATGCAGCAGTTCAACCCTTTTAATTAACTCTAGTGTATGAAACAACAAACCTTCCAAGGAATGGAAATGTATACAATGCACCTTCTTACCCTTCCCTGGCCACTTCTTCATCTGCAAGCACACAATAATGCTCCATGACACATGCCCTAAAGGAAGCCAGCATGGACCAGTTTTATCTCTGCGTGGGGAAGCTCCAGTGAAAATGTTTTCATGTGGAAAATCACTCAATTCAGCTTTACTGGGGTATGTACTTAAGGAATGCCTGTGATGATATCAGACATTGTCACATGTTCCCCGTCAGCTCACATTGAGAAAATGTATACATTTAACATATAGGTGTTTCTATAGGATCTTATTAGATGTAATAGTGTAACCTACTATGCTATTCCGAACATTATTGTTAGCAGTCTACCCATGTGTACGGTCAATTTGAGGCAAACTGATACTACGGCTTAGACTACTATAACTTCTTCTGGCTATTACTCATATCTGCAGACTTTTCCACACAAATATCTTACTCCTAACTTTTTCAGCACCTCCCTACTTATTGTCAACATATATACCTGTTGTCAACATATATACAAACTTCTAGCCTGCATTTCCCCAAATGGTAACTATTACTCTAGTGGTGTCTCACACAAAAGTTCCCTTGAACAGTAAAAGTGCCCCTTGATGACTATAGGGCCACTTTTGTGCACACAGTTGTAATTTTCTTTTTTCCCTCTGTATTGTAAGTAGGTAGACTCCCAATATAGTAGGTGCCCCCTACAAAATTAGGCAGGTTGATAAATATACCCCCAATTTTGGTAAGTAGACCCCAATTAGGTAAGTAGTCTCCCAAATTAATTAGGAAGATAAGTAAGCAGACACCTCCTTTTTGGTAGGTAGACCTTCCACTAGGTAACTCAGCAGATATACTGTATATGCTAATTAGGGATGTAGGCCCCCATTAGATAGGTATGTAGGCTCCTTTTGGATGTATATTTAAAGTCGCTGTTTGGTAGGTAGGCCCCCAATTAGTTAGACCACCATTTTGTAGGTTGACTGGCCTTTTATTAGGTAGTTGTCAAAGCCCCCATTGTGTAGGTAGGCCTCTCTTTAGTTAGGTAATGAAGTAACCATAAGGTAAGTAGGCCCTCCATTTAGTAGATAATCCCGCATCCTTAATAGTTCCCCTTTTCTGCTAACTGAAAAAAACAAGAAATTAAATCCAGCTGAAGTCCAGCAAGCTGCATGATGTAGTAGCATCATCAGGTCCCCTGAACCAGGATATTCCACCCAAAGTCCACTGACATAAAACAGCTTGCATCCTACAAGGGTAATTGACAGGGCAAGGAGACCTTGGCACTCTGGTCAGCCATAATTTCTATTTCTGAATAAGCAAGGCTTACCAAAGGATCAAGGCCATGTTCCCTGGATTTCTGGGACTTGTCTAACTCTTCCTGGGACAGTATGACAGTCCCTGGCCTTAGAGATTGGAATTCTGGATCTGAGATGGCACTGCTTGATTGCAATAGTTATTTTATCCAGTGCATGGACCACCTCTGTTAATGAAAGAGGTGAGAGAACAGCAGAAGAGGAATAGACCTACCAACAAAGATGTGAGTGAAATTTCCAGGTGCAGGAGATGAGTCAAGACTGTGAGAATAAGAATAATCTGTGTAAGACAGCTTGGAACAGACAGCTGTGCAAGAGTAGGAACATTATGTATGAGTAGCATTTGTGCGGGTACACATCTACTTTATCACATGTGACCTCTCTTTTGTGGCAGCACTACTGTGGCTAGCTGCAGTTATCACATTTCAACACACCACACTGTCACTGAAGCCCGGAAAACAGAGTGTTGGACAACCAGCACGGGAGAACTGACAAGCTGAGTAAAATATATATATTTTTTATGTTCCATTATAGCACTGTCAGCTGTTTGCTACTTTCAGCTGGTTTTTCAGCCCCAAGAAATCTTTACTAATCACTTCTTAGGTAGCAAGATATGTATTAGATATAGTGCAACATGAAAAGAAGTATCTAATTCTGGGTTACATTCATACACTTGTTGTTTTGGGGTGTTTTTCAATCCTTCTTCCATGTCTGCTTTTTGGCAGGATCTTCTGTGATGCTCATGTTGTGCTCACCTTTCAGAGCCTTATCAGATGGCCATCCATGTCTGCTTACTTTTCACTTTAATGACATACAGCCTCACATACAAGGAGAAACTGCAGATGCGCCCCTTCGTCTTCTATTTGTAATATCACTCTAGACATTTTTTGAGATTGAGGTGGGTCTGGAAAATTGTTTTGTAAATTAGTCTTTTCCAATCTCATCAAAAACCACAACACCATGAAAATAAATCGGCCACATTTTATTGAAATATAAAAGACAGATTTGCAATGTTGTAAAATGATTAACACTGAAATAAAATCAAAATTCAGCATCCTCCAGCGGTAAACAAATAAACAGACACAGTATTAAAATACTCATTAATTCTATTAATGTGCCCCTGGGGATATCTGTGCTGGGCACAAACTGTAGTTACAAAAGAATTGGAGATTTGTCTAAAACATTATTCCTGAGTTGGAAAGTATGATGTGAGGTTGTGGAATGTCTTCATAGCACCATTTTCAGTATCTGCTTGTGAGATTAGATCACCCGCTAGTATTTTATGTGGCTGTAGCATCTCAGAGTAAAGCACAACCCTCTGTCTCAGTAACCAATCTCTTAGCCTGAAAAAACACACACTCATATGATTTCATAAGAGATAACATTGCTTACTTAATTAATATACACTTTGTGTATATGAATGATATAAAGCCAACAATATGTCTTTTGTTTACAATTCTGTTCCTGGACAAGAATGAGGGAAGATTCCTCGCATCTCAAATGATTTACTGAAGTCATTGGCCTCTGTCTGAGTGCCCTTCACCAGTTTCATATTCCTTATGCAACCATGGAATGAAGTCTGGCTTGTTAGACAGTTCTGCTTCACATCAGCTGCAGGTAAGAAAGAAAAAAAAGAATGAATGGTAAGTAATGAACTTGGTAACAACCCACATAGGATCTTTAAGGTTTCTTGTTCTTTGTAAGGTACTATCTAAGTTAAGATATAATAAATGTTGTAAATATCCAATCATTTTGATGAAGCAAATGGAGTAAACTGCTTAGCCGCAGTGAAACAGCATCAGATATTTTGTCTATGCTTGATTTTAATCTTTGCTTGTGTGTGTAATAAAATACTACACAATGGTAATTTTCCCATACAGTCTATGCTATGTTGTTTTTTGGTTCTTCTTATTGATAGTTTAGTTTTGACCAGAGAATTGTGACACAACATATCTTCCAAGACAAATCAACCAGAGAACCTGGAATTGCCCATGGGATTATATACTGTATATATTGTTGCAAGACATTTTATATAGATATGAGGTGTTGTAGCACTGCAGTTTATGTTTTTATATATTTTCACTATGTACAGTTGAGTTCAATATAATGGCAGTCCAATGACCAGATTAATCACAGTTTTTGTTATAAATTATATTACCACTTCAAAAAATTTACCAGTTGGTACAGTAGATTCTTAGAAAACCAGCAGACTCCGCATTCGTGGTCTGCATGTTTTTGGCTCTGTGTATTTGAATGATTATTTGAAAAGGGATGTGTTCAAAATAATAGCAGTGGGGATTAGTGAGGTCAATCATTCTGTGAAGAAACAGGTGTGAATCAGGTGGCCATTATTTAACGATGAAACCAACACATGTTGTACATACATTTCTCCTTGAAACCCTGAGAAATATGGGTCGTTCAGGACTTTTTTTCAGAAGAACAGCGTACTTTGATTAAAAAGTTGATTGAAGAGGGTAAAACTTATAAAGAAGTGCAGACAATGATCGGCCGTTCAGCTGAAATAATCTCCAATACTTTAAAATGGAAAACCAAAACCAAAGAGACATGGAAGAAAACGAGAGACCACCATTCAAATGGATCGAACAATAGCCAGAATGTAAAGCCTCAGCCAATAATCAGCTCCAGTATGGTCAAAGACAGTCTCCAGTTATCTGTGAGTACTGTGACAGAAGCCTGTTTGAAGCTAATCTATTAGCAAGAAGTCTCCGCAAAGACCCGCCGTTACAAAAAAGACATGTGCGGAAGCGGATACAACTTGCCAAAAAAACTGGCCAAAAGGGAAATGGAGAAACATTTTGTGGACTGATGAAAGTAAAATTGTTCTTTTTGGGTCCAAGGGCCGCAGACAGTTCTACAGACGAACCCCAAACTCTGAGTTCAAGCCACAGTACACTCTGAAGACAGTGAAACATGGTGGTGCCAGCATTATGATATGGGCATGTTTATGTTACTATGGGCCTATTTACTGCACAACAGAGATCATGGACCAGATAGCATATTTCAAAATACGTGAAGAGGTCATGTTTCTTATGCTGAGGAGGAAATGCCCTTGAAATGGATGTTTCAACAAGACAATGGCTCTAAACATATCAGTAAACAAGCAAAATCTCAGTTCCAGTCCAACAAAATTGAGGTTATGGAGTGGCCGCCCAATCCCTGGACCTTAATCCGCTAAAACACTTGTGGGATGACATCAAAAATGCAGTTTCTGAGGCAAAGCCAACAAATGCAAATGAATTTTGGGATGTATTCAAAGGATCTTGGGTTGAAATAACAGTTGACAGGTGTTAGAAGTTGAGTCTATGCAACATAGATGTGAAGCAGTTCTAAAAAACTGTCATGATTGTGCCTGAAACACCCCCGTCTTTTGGCTCTGGTCGCCGGCCACGGCCAGTACGACGTAAACCATGATTTTTTACTTAAGACTACGTTTCTTATCACTAGTGTGAACTGGGTTTATTTTGTGCTCGGTGCTAATTGATTCCTGGCCAACGCCCGTGGCAAGGAATCTTCCAGCACACTCGTGGTTAATTTTGTTCCTTCTTGAGTGACAGCCTTCTTCTCCTATCTGGTCTTTTGTTCCTTCTGCCTATTGCTTCTGTTCTACCTTTCATCTGTTCCTTATAAGGTCTCTGCTTCCTTCCGGCCTTGCCTGCTATTTTGGCTCATTGCCCTATAGGTCGCCTGCTCTCTTCTGTTGCTTCTGTGATCTCCTGACCTTTCGCTTTGCACCCCGGTTATTCTCTTTGTCTCACGATTTTGTACCGCGCTGCCCGTATTGTTGTCGACTTTGGACCGCCCCCGGTTATTCTCTTTGTTTCACGATTCTGTACCTTGCTGCCCGTATTGTTGCCGACTTTTGACCGCCCGACTACGTTTATAGTTCTGTGTCTGTTTGTCCTGTCTGTGTCGCACCTATACCAGTGCAGCCATCAGTCTTCTGGTTGGGGCTGGCCTTTTAAGGAGTCGGGTTCCCCAAAAGGCAGGGACAGAGGCTGGGACCAGTGTCAGGGCCTCACTTGTTTGTGTCTTTGTGTGCGTCCCTGACAGTCCCTGACAAAAACACTGTGGTTATACAACTGAATATCAGATTACTGATTCACAGGGATGCTAAATCCTAAAAAAGTAAATATCTTAGTTTGTAAAGACAAATGCAGACACTGCTATTTTTTAGAACAGCCCAAAGTCCATTTTTTCTGTAAAGTAGTTAACAAATATATACATTTCCCAATACATGGAAATAAAAACTATTATATTTTGGGCTTATCTCATGTTTCTAAACACACTGCTATTATTTTGAACACAACTGTAATAAAAACTCTACATTTACTGGGAACTTAGGGTGACATGCATGAAACATGCCCCCCAACTCGTCAGTTCTAAATCCATATAGAGGAATATAGAATATGACAGCATATATGAAAGAGTATTATGCACCAAACATTTTGACGCATAAAGCCACATGTATGAAAACGGTCTAGGTCTAGAACTCACTTTGTTGCCCATAGCAACCAATCAGAGCGCCCCTCTCATTTCATATAGTGCTCTGGAAAATGAAAGGGGCTCTCTGGTTGCTATGGGCAACAAAGTGAGTTTTAGACCTAGACAGTTTTCATACATGTGGCTCATAGTGTGGCTCATGTGTTTTGTGCCAAACTTTGCCTTAGCCATGGTATGGAATTGTATGACAGTTGTGTGCCAAACTTTGTTACATTCTTGGCACAGTCTAGTGCAGACTGTACCAAGTTTTGGCGTACGACTATTCATACATCTGTTGGATAGGGCTACGAAATTTTTTTGGCTCAAAGTAGGCCAGATAAACACTTTAAAAAAAAAAAAAAAGTACGCCAGAAAACTGGCATAGCCCCATTCATACTTGTCATCCTAAAAGTCAATGTGTAATAAAATATAGTACAAATTGAGCTAACACATCTGATATGAATACACATGAGAAACAAGTTGGGTAACTGACAGGTTAACAGATATACAAAAACTGATAGGTTAACAGATATACAAAGACGCATTCTCTTTGACAAGTAGAATCCATATAAAAATCTTAACAGAAAATTATTAAGGACATTTTTTCATGAATACATATGACAGGAGTTAAATCCTGTTTCTGACACTGAGATATAACATAACTTGCTGATTAGTATGGGTTCAACCCCACTGTGACAAATGTGGACCTGCTCTTTTTTGTAAAATACCATGGTTCTGTCTTAGGTTTTCATTGCACAGTACCATAGTCATTCAAGGGCTGTGCAAGTTCTGCAAATAGGCCCCATATACTAAAAGCCTGGTACTGCAGAGAAAATCCCTCTGCTCTTTAATTATTATCATTGATGACGATCACTGTTGCTGGATCCTATCCGATCAGAACAAGTCACCGATCCTAAGAGCATGTCCCCACTGCACGGGTTTTCGGACGACTTTTCAGGCAGTTTGCGGTTTTGCAGACCGCCTGAAAAACCGGCCGAAAATTAGCACAATGGTGCTCTATGGAAAACGCGTGCAGCAGTCCCCACTGCACAGGTTTCCCGTCCGGCAGTTTTTCCGCCCGCAGTCCGCCCGCAAGACATTCTACATGTACAATCTTCCATCCGGTTTTTATTGCGGAGAAAAGCCGCCCCTCCCCACGGCCATGCGCACGGTCGCAAAACAGGACAAATACCGGTTGGGTAAACCGACCGGTATTTGTCCTCTGCCGTGGGAATGCTGTCACTTGCAACTGCTGGTATAGCCCTATAAACAATTTTTTGATAAAGTGTATTACCCTTTATAAAGGCGTATTATGCTCTCACAACAAATAATTTAAGTTCTTCAATCTCCTAAATCTGCAGAAACCTTTTTACTCCTTACCCTGTCTATTTCGACAGCAATGACTTGCCTATTTGCAGATATGTGGAGCTGCTCCTTTCTGTAAAATACCATAACTCTGTTTTTGCTGCACATTACCACAATGATCCATGGGCTGTGTTATTACTATCTGTAAAGTAAGTAACTACATCATTCAGCCTTGGAATTCAAACCATCTGCCAAATATAATGTAGGTTCCTCTCATGCCACCAAAACATCTTGGACATATTGAGGCATGGACTCCACAGGACCTCTTAAGGTGCCCTGTGGCATCTGGCACCAATAGGTTTGCAGTAGATACATTGAGAAGTGGGGCCTCCATGGATAGGACTCGCTTTGTAGGCTGTCTTCATTTATTGCTTTATGTTCCACTTCAGATACTCACAAGCCCTTTGCAGGTACTTTTGGAAGTGGAAAGGTTCAGCAAGGGCACTGTGAGCAGTCAAAGCAGTCCCACATATATCTGCTTTACACGGTGTGCATAGATACCTTTTTTTTATCAAGCCTGGCATTAACTGTTTAAGCATTTTTACCTACATCAGTTCTTCTGGGGGATTGGACCTGACTAACTAGCCTTTGCTTCTCAGAAGCATCATTGAGTCTTGGACACCTATCCTATTGCTGGGCACCAGTTGTCTTCTATTGGACTACTGTTTGTAGGTACTACTGTAACTACTGCATAAAGAGAACATATCAAAAAGACCTGACATTTTGGGAATGATCTCAATGGGGTTGTCTAGCCATTACAGTTTGGGGCTTGTCAGTCACTCGGATCTCAAGTATTTTTCCTGTTTCAAACACACACTGTTCACTTGCTACCTAATATATCCCTTTGACAGATGTCATTATAATGAGATAATCTATGTTATTCACTTCTCCTGTCAGTGGGTTAATGTTATAATTGATTAATGTATATTATAATGAATGCTGTTACAAATGTCAAATGGCAACGTGAGTCTCAATGCTGCAAAATCGAAATGCTCTAGTAGCTTACTTAACACTGGCAATATTATCCCTGTGAACGCTAAATCCATCAAGTAAAGATCTTACCTGGGTAACCTCCAACAAATACTGGATTGTTTGTGTCTGCCGATGTTGACTGCACATGAGGACTCTCAACCTGCACCGTGTTGCCATCAACATTAAGGATGATTTTGTGCTTAACCTTATTGGCCTGAATCTGGTGCCATTTTCCATCACATATTGAGCCGGTGTCTTCAGGCTTGTAAACTGCTGTTATTTTGCCAGCTCCATTGTTTACATGGAATAAAACCTGTCATACATGAAACACACTTGGAATAAAATAAATTTCTCACAATAGCACTGATAAAAACTGCTGCTGAATGCTGAACTACTAATCAGTATAATTCATTGTTGTTACTGAAATCCAGTCTAATGTTTTTTTTTTCCTATATTGGTTTCACTAATTAAATTTTACTATTTAACCTACATAATTAGATGGCAGCTTCACTTATCCTAAGAACAGGAACTCCCTGCCCCAGTAAAGAAATGGCCATGTGTTTGTTGTACATCTGGATTATTGAAACAGCCTAAATAAAGTATTTACTAGGCAGGTTGCATGCTACCTATTCACAATAATAATGAGTGGGAAATTAGGACTATTCTCAGGATGTGTGGAGTTGGACCAGGGCAGATCACACTTCTATACATAGCTAATCTGGTAGATATGATCAAAGTGTATAGCAAAAAATGGCTTTTAAAAATATGTTGAGACAAGGGAATCTTAAAGGGAACCTGTCAGTTGGTCTATGCTGTCCTACATGAGAGCAGGTTATAATAGAAGGAGAGAAACTGAGCTCTGTGATGTATAGGATTATTTGATTTGAAGCAATATTCCTCACTAAAAAGCAGAGTCAATTGTAAAACAGAAGATAAAAAGTACTGCTTACCCCATCCATATACAGTGATTAACAGTTTACCCTGTACATACTGTAATGCAGGGAAAGGTGTCAATGACAGCATGTGGGAGGGGTAAGTCAGACTTTCACTATCTCTTAGGGCATGTCTCCACTGCACGGGTTTTCGGTCGGTTTTTCAGGTGGTTTGCAGTTTTGCAGACCGCCTGCAAAACCGGCTGAAAATGAGCACAATGGGGCGCTATGGAAAACCTGTGCAGCAGTCCCCACTGCACGGGTTTTCAGTCCGGCGGTTTTTCCGCCCGCGGTCCAGCCGCAAAGCATTCAACAAGCACCTTCTTCCGTCTGGTTTTCGGACGGAACCAGTGCTTGTGAATGTGAAGGGGGAGGGCTTTTCTCCGCTCATCACGGATAAAAGCCATCACCCCTGCAGTCGTGGGGACGGCCGCAAAACAGGACAACTACCAGCCGGGTAAACCGACTGGTATTTGTCCTCTGCAGTGGGGATGCAGCCCTAAGGAATCCGATCAGGATTTGCTCTGCATTTTAATCAGAAATCCTGCTCCAAATCATATAAGCCTATGTATCACAGAACTCAGCTTCTCTCCTTCTACCAAACAGTATGCTGATCTCAGATGTGTAGCAAAAAAACCTGACAGGTTTCCTTTAGGTTTTACTTGGTAGAATAAGCCAAAACTTGTTATTGAGCCCCACTACCAATAACACTACTTTCAGAACCAAGTTTGGAACATAGAAAGCTTGAACTTATTTTGGTCCTCCTATAAACAGAAATAATGCAATAGTAGTAATATCATGGTGCTGAAATAATGCACACAGTAATATCACACTACAGTCTACACAGTGAAGCAAGGGTATTATAATAATAGCATTGTCACATTATAGTGATAAGGCATACTATGATATAGCACAGGATTAAAGCACTGGTACTATAATAATAATGTAACAATACAGTGATGAGGCATACTGTGATATAGCACAGGAATAACACACATAAATGTCATATTATAATGATATCATAACACAGAAAAAATCCGTAAAGCTATGATGGAGAGAAGAGATAATGCACATCGGAGCTGTGCTATCGGGTTCCAGAGTAGAACTCAGAATGCAAATACATTAATTTATTTAAAATCTCCTTCAATCAGTGTTATCATTAAGTAAAAAAAAAAAGTGAAATTGGGCCCCTTTAGTTGTTGGGTACTAAAGCAGGTGCTAGGCCTGTTTCCCTGGTAGTTATACCCACGAGTATACCCACGAGTCAAAAGAAACAGGATCCTCTTCTTCCACTTGATCTCATCCCTACCCCTTCCCTTTTTCATGTTTTTGCTCTCATTAATATATTACAACAAAGAAGATATAAACTTACCCTGCCATTTACAATTTCCAGGCCAATTGCATCAACTTTAGCACTGCTGATTCCCAGTAGAACTCCAGTCAGTGAAGTAGTTCGGAATTCTAGTGATATGTTCACATCCGATCGTACTTTGTAACCTTCTTTAACTGTACAAAAAATATAATAAAACACATTTATTTGATGACCTACCATACTTAAAGGGTGTCCATGTTCTAACGAAAAAATTCCATGCTCCTGGGGCCAAATAATAAAAAAGCTATACTCGCCTTTCCCAGTTCTTGGTTCTAATGCTGCATCTTTCTGGTCTTCTGTCTACAGTCTGCTCTCACATGCCAATCATTTATATCACCGATCGGAATGAATCGCTCCAAATGGTTATATAAGTGGAGGTATGTGACCATTACAGCCATTCTTAACAATGAATACTCGTTAGCCTTTTTAATCTTTGTGAGAAATATATTCATAAGTTCTTGATTCCAATCAATGTTGCATCATCTTGCAAGTAATTTACAAAAATATGGTTATGTGCCATAAGTTTTATTTAGTTGCAAGATGATGCGACATTGATTGGAATCAAGAACTTATGAATCGATTTCTCACAAAGATTAAAATGGCTAACAATATTTATTAAGTCGTCTATATCAGGGTAGATCCACACAGAATCGGACAAAAACCATTCCAAAAGTCGGTACTTGGAAGGCGGTTGGTTCTCGTTTTTTTTGCTCTCAGCCCATACAACTGATTGTCTGGGGAAACAGCGAGAAACTCAAAACGCCGGCGTATTCAGCAACAAGTTCCTAAATATACTGGCGCCAGAAAAAGAGCAGAAAAACGACCTGTGTAGCCTACAGATCGTTTTTATTATTAAAGTCTGCGGGCTGCCTGAACCGTCGTATTTTCAGTGGTTTTAGAATCCTAAGGGTATGTTCACACGGTGTAATTGCGGCATGTACAGCCCACCGACCCCATTGACATGCATTACTCGGGCCCGTAATCGCTGCAAATAATTGACATGTCACTTATCTCCCCGTGCGTACAATGCGATCGCATTGTACGCATGGGGGGACGAGGCGTAATCCATAGATCTCTATGAGAGCTATGAATAACCCAAATTGCGTCGCGCATCTCGCCGCGTATTAAGCGCATGTGAACATACCCTAACACCACCAAAAATACGATCGTTTGTGTGCTGTGTAGACATAGCCTTAGACTTATCAATCCTTAGGTGCCTCTTCATATAATGATCATGAACAATTAAAGAGAACCTGTCAGGTGGTTTATGTTACCAGAGAGCAGGATGTGATAAAGGAAGATAACCTGAAAACTCCTCTCTATTTAGGATAGTCTACAATTTGCAATAAACCTGCTGCCATTACACCATAATACACACAGCTCTGTTCTTTTGTCTACCCCTTCTCCAGTGTAGATTGAAAGCACTCGCAGGCAGCATCCTCTCTCCTTCTGTATCAGTGTGTTACTTAGTTCAGGAAGGGAAGATCTCTCCTTAAGGAGAGCACCGAACGAACGGCTTGTAGAGTTTGTTTTGCCTTTTCGCCCTCTATTTAGCATCTGCATATTACAAGGCATTATGGGAAAGGGGCTGAGACACCCACAGCGCCCTCTGTTGGATGTAACAAATCCTCAATTTGCTTTTGACCCACCGAGTATTGAGAAAGCAAAAAAGATTTTTTAGCCAAGCCAGTATCTCTCATCTGCAGACAACGCTGTTTCGGGATTTTTGTCCCTCTTCAGTGCAGAGCAGAGCGATACTGGCTGGCTGTGTGGGAGGCATCGAGTAGCTCAGGAAGGGAAGACAGCGTTGTCTGCAGATGAGAGATACTGACTTGGCTAAAAAAATCCTTTTTGATTTATCAAGAATCGGTGGGTCAAAAGCAAATTGAGGATTTGTTAAATACAACAGAGGGCACTGTTGGCGTCTCAGCCCCTTTCCCATAATGCCTTGTGATATGCAGATGCTAAGTAGAGGGCGAAAAGGCAAAACAAACTCTACAAGCCGTTCGTTCGGTGCTCTCCTTAAGGAGAGATCTTCCCTTCCTGAGCTACTCGATGCCTCCCACACAGCCAGCCAGTATCGCTCTGCTCTGCACTGAAGAGGGACAAAAATCCCGAAACAGCGTTGTCTGCAGATGAGATACTGGCTTGGCTAAAAAATCCTTTTTGCTTTCTCAAGACTCGGTGGGTCAAAAGCAAATTAAGGATTTGTTACATCCAACAGAGGGCGCTGTGGGCGTCTCAGCCCCTTTCCCATAATGCCTTGTGTTACTTAGTGTCATTTTATTTGTCTTATATTATGTACCTGAACCCCTTGGCTTGTACAGCTCCCTGGAATTAATGGCGCTCTAAAATACATAATAATAATAATATGAGCTCTGTGATATATAGTTTTCTATGATATAGGGCAGGATTTCTGAGTAAAAGGCGCAGTTAAGTTTTGATTACCCCTCCCGCATACAATGATTGACAGCTTTGCCTGTATCAGTCTGTGTATCAAGCAAGCTGTCAATAACTATAAGTGGGTGGGTTAAGCAGGACTTTCACTTTCAGTTTTCATTTTTACTCAGAAATCCTGCTTCAAATCACATATCACAGAGATCATCTTCTCTCCCGCTGTTCTCAGATAGGGCTGCAAAAACCACCTCACCTACAGGTCCTCTTTAAACTGTTCCCAACACAGCAATTTTTGACAACTGTATTTATCTTATTTATTCCATGGAATGTATAAACCAAAAAAAACATTTGCGGGGTGGATTTGAAAAAAATTGACCATTGTTTTTTGGATTTCATTTTTAAGACGATCGCTATTTGGTATAAATGACATGAAATGAAACTTTATTCTTAAAAAAAAAAAAAAAAAATTTGTTATATTTGCATTTTTTTAAAATGTTAACCATGTGGCAATACCAATTATTGTATTTTATTTATTTTATCTAATGAATGGAAAAAAGGGCATTCAGCATTTTGTAATTTCTTTAAATTTTTAAATCATTTTGTTTTGTAGTTTCTTTTTTATATCCCATAAAGTACGTGACTATTGGGGGGGGGTGCGGTCACTTAAATATTATACTGAAATACTAATGAATTTCAGTGTCTTTTAATTAATTTCTATTATAACAGAAGCAAGATGTAAATGAGGAGTAAAACCTGAAGTCTTCATTATGACCCCAGATGCCATGTCAATCGCTTGGCACCCCATGTTCACCTTGTGGAGGGGGAGAGCCACCACCACTGACAACAGTATAACTCTGATCTCAACCATTGACAGAGGGTGTCTGTTGTAAATAGCAGCTGCTGCATGTCTCCTCTGTACTCATTGTCAGATATAATAACATAATTTTAGATGTCAGTAAAGGGTTTAGACTAGAAGAAGAACAACTCATAGTATAGAACAATAGTGACTATCTCGTTTATAATAAGCCTATCATAAAACAAATCCCTCCCCTCTCTTTCAGTATGTCCTTCTGTGCTGAGATAGGAAGATAGTTCAAATTCATGGGTTGTTTTCTAGCATAAGTCATGTACAAAGAAAGTCGCTTATCTACCCCACATCCAATAAAGAAAGGGAAAACCTAGTCATATCTCTTAGACAATTCTAACAGATTAAATGGATCTCTAGTACAGATCCTCATATTTATGTTGGTTAGTAAGAAGCAGAATCTTCATCATTCAATTAACCAGTTTCTAGCAATACCATATGCAGAACATTGTTCCATATCTACAGAGTTGTATAGTGATGTAAAAAAGTACCTAATGCAGCAAATCCAGATCCATCAAAGTAGGTTCCCTGTTGCGCTGAGACATAACATTTATTGACTGCATGTATGGAAATCACTCCATCCTTATCCGGTTGTTTGCCATTAATGGTGACATTACTGATGCATGCTGGGATACTGTGTGTCACCTAAGAAGTAAAAAATCAGTAATTTATTAAATAAGAATGGAAAATGATATAGTAAAGTACTGTCATGACTGGGGTTTGTAACAAATTAATGATTGAAGTGCATTTAGAAAAGCAAATGGTAATGTGCATGCATACATCACAAACAACAAAATGTAAGAATCAGTTGGGAAGGGTTAATGAAAGGAAAAGGGGTTTGTTATTGGAAAACATCAGTAATAAACTGTTAATTGCAGGGAAACTATAGTGTGCAGTATTGGCCATTTGCTCTTGAGTCTCACAGTGATGAAACAGGTAACTGGTCAAACACAGTCATTATTGACAGAAAAGCCTTCCTTACATCTCCAATATTCTTAGCGGTGTAGCTTGGGGGCAGTCCACCCAGGTACAGTTTTCCTTCCACATCCAGAGTGTTACTCTCCCCAGAAGTACTGACAGCGGCAGATTCCTGACCATCGACAGTAATGGTACTTTTTCTTTTAATGTATTCAGTTGTTATCTGAGCAAAAGTGAGATCAGGTTTAAGAGTCTTACCAAAAACTGACATTTTTCTTAAATATGAAAATATAGATAATTTATTATAATTAGGATGCCGAATATGAAGACCAGACTAGAGATTAATACTGATTTGCTGAACGCCAATCAGCCATTGAAAGGGGTAATGTTTCTCATTGTGAAGAGGCACCATGTTGATGTGTGGAGACTTTTTTGCCTTAATCGCACTGAAGAGTCCCAGTTCTTCTCCCATAAGCCTTTTAGAATATATTTAAACTCAAGTGGAACAATCAAGGCATTTAACTGACATGGTGTCTCTCCATAATGAAAAACATTAAGCTACGTCTATTGCCTCTCACGTAGCCATACACTGTTTTACTCTGCACCGATAAGGCATAAACACTCCGAAACAGCTGGCTGCAGAAGAACTAACAGGCAAGGCTGTATGAATCCCTTTTACATTGCAAGGCTCAATGACTTGAGGAATGCAACAGTCAATAGGTAGTAGTGTAGAGTCCCAGATCTTTTCCCATGAGCCTTTTAGAATATAAGCCATTGAAAAAGTTGACATTTTGGGCAACGTGTTTGAACAGGTCAGTTTCACTTTTCTGGCGTTAAATGTACCAAAAGTGAGTGTTCCGCACATTCACCACGTTCATATATTAAGGAGCATTATACACTAAAAAAGAGACGCAAAAATTGTGTTGATGCGCCAAGTTTCATACAAGTCGCCCTTTGTGTTGAGCTATCGTGGAGCATTACCTGTCAAGTTTAGCTTTGCTACAACTGTAGCCATACGCTGGCCAAGATTTTCACTACAATTTAAATTATTTTCTGGCCTAAATTAAAGTAAATCTAGCAAGAGCAGCCCAAAAGCAACAAAAAACAAGTAGTAAATTTTTCTGTAAATTAAGTGTACACATCAATATGTGTCTCTTTTTTTAACTCTATACGTAAACTCCCCCAGCCTGCAATAATTGAGTGTACACCCTCCTCTGGCTTTTAGTGACTAAAAAACAATAAAAAAAAGCTATTTGCTTTCAAAATCAAGCTGTAAACCCAAAGGAAAACACAGTTTTACCCTACAGCAGTATACATTCATCTTTTTTTTTTTTTTTTTTTTTTTTAAATCCCGTTAACACTTGATTCTTGCATTTCCTTTTTAAATATAGGCAGGTAAACTCATGAGAGTGATCATGTATTGATCTACAAATCTGTAAAAAAGGTAGTGAGATAAACTAAATATAAGTGCCAATACTCAATGCAATATAAACTACTCATTAATTCTAATTGAAAAAATTTAACAGAAATCCCAAATGAAGAATCTGTGTAATCTAAATCTCGGAATAGATAAACCAAAAATTATCTAGTAAAACCATAAATGCTCAGGGATTAAGTAGTTCACTCATACAAAATACTTTTTTTTTTTACATACTGTGTGCCATTTTCCATCATTGATAACAGCAGAATGGATGGTCTCTGTCCGTCCTTTGCCCATATCAAATAAGAAATGCAGCTTCCCATCATTAAGCTGAAGTGCAGCATAGTCAACCTGATTTTGGTGAGCCATGTAGTAGATGAGGCCACTGGTGGCAAATGTCCTCAGAGACAACTGAACAGAAAGTCTGCAAGAAAAGTGAAATATACCTGCTTTATTCCAAGGATATTCAAACCTGATGTAAGATTATACATGATTAGAACAAATAAAATACAGCCGATAGCTCTATATATTAAACTTGCTGGATCTTTGTTGCCTCGGTGCCCTAGAGAAAGCATTCCTGAGTGTTTACTGTCTTGCCATGTTTTCTGACCTCTGCCTACGTTTATCGTCTCTGAACCTTTGCCGCCTGCCCCGACCTTGCCGCTTGTCCCCGACTACACCTACGCCTGACGATTCTGTACCATGCTCACCCTTGGCTGCCACCACAAGCAAGTCACATTAGGGGTAGCGACCTGGTAGACTCCCGCCGCAGCAAGTTCATCCCACTTTGCGGCGGGCTCTGGTGAAAACTGGGACCTACTTAGATTCCGCTCCCGGCGTGGCTTACACCATCGCTTGCGGTGGTCCAGCAGATCCACTACCAAGTCCGTTACAGTCATATCTCACACGGCATGTAACTGCTTTTTCATAGTGATGTTATATTGTATATTCCATTACACTGACCTTCTTCTGACGGTAGAATGGTCAAACGGCAAAATGATATGGCTTCCTTTAGTAAGACCAAACTGGTGGGCATCTGGAACGTAAGCTGGGGGTACATCTTGTGCACACTGTAATGGCTATATCAACAAGAAATGCAATGAATTAATAATCATAATCTTTATATTATACGACTAGAAAACATTCTACAGAAATTAGGGTAACATTATAGGCTTATTCACTCCAGGTCCTCAGTGCAATACATATGAATCTAGACCCGGAATAACTGTAATTGAATTGTAACATATTCACAGTTTATCCTAAAACTGATGTATATAACCTATAATTAAAGGGGTTGTCTCTCAACATTGATTCATCTTACCTCAGTCCTGTTTTGTCAGTTTCATTTTTTAATTCAGGGGCATGTTTACTGGCTTCTACTGGCCTGCAGTGACCAGCGATCAGTGCTGGTAGCCTATCAGTAGAGATCGAATAGATCTGTAGCTACAGCGACCTGTGGAGCTGATGTAGTCCATACAAGAGGGAATATCTAGGAATAGGTAGGACCCTGCTAACGGACACAAAGTGACTTGTTTTTGCAAGATATTTAACCTAAAAAGCAATCTTTGTAGTGAGACAACCCCTTTAGGCAGCTAAATTGCATAAACCAGCTGAACTATATTTGCAATAATAAAATACTACATATATAAGCAATGCAAATATGGAAATTATGTTCTTAGCTTGGATATGAAATGGTAACTATAAACTATAAATTGCTTATATTTTCTTTTGCCGTTAAAGGAGTTGTCTCATTACAAGCTTTCAGCCCACATCCATGTTTTTAGAAGCAAAGGATTTTTGAAAAGAGGTGCGTGCTGCTTCTCTGCCTCTGCTCATCCCTCTTCCCCCCTCCCCTCAGCACACAGGCAGCTCTCCTCCATAACTTCTATACAGCAGGGGGGGTGGGGGATTGCTGCCAGAGTTAACCCTGTGTGTGCCTGCCTAGATCTTCTGCAGGCATCTAGTTCAGCTGTATTAGGGCTGATCTATGTGTGTGGAGAGGTCTGTGATTGCTAATAGCGGAACAGAGGGATGCAAGTGTTCCTATACCCTCTCTTAGCTTACATATCTCCACGTCTCCACAACAAACAGACCCGTCAAAAACAGACACAGGAAGCTGTGAAGTGTTACTCAGGATGGTGTCACTATTACAGCAGAGCAGAACTGTCACAACCTCCCTGATCTGTATAGTATTATTATAGTTACAGCTCCACAGACACATCATGATTAAAGTAACACACAGGGTCACTGCTGTCACATCAATCTTTGTAGAGAGCAGGAGGAAGCAGGAACACACAGGGTTAATCCAGGCAGCATGGACACAGAAGCCAGAGTCCTCCCTCCCCCTCCCTCCACTACAGAAGCATTCTGTGCAGGAGGGGCTCTCTGCTCCCACCTGTTTTCAAAAGGGAATGAGTCTTACAGACTTGACAGCCAGTGAGATAAGGACAACAGGTCAGCTGCTAATAGAGATTTTTAGAAGCTGATGTAGTACACTAACAGGCTTACTCAAAATCATAGGGCATTTGTAATGAACATAATATTGCAAAGCTGCTTGTTTTTTAAAGATCTTTTAATATAAAACCAATCATTGTAAACGAGACAACCCCTTTAATGAAATTTAACTATTACAACATCTCCACACTGGAGGGTCATGACATTGTTGAGCAGATAATGCATATTACTAGATAGATAGATAGATAGATAGATAGATAGATAGATAGATAGATAGATAGATAAAGATAGATAACACTGGGGTAGGAAGCTGGGGAAGATAAAATAGTGGCAAGAGGGGTCAGTTTGAGATGTGTTGTAGACTGGTCATGGCAACATATTTTCACCACTTACTGATCACAAATTGTGCATGAAAAACACAGTAACGTGATTTAAAAAAAAAAATCCAAAATAAGCAATTGAAAGAACATCTCCTAAAAAACACCTTAGAAAAATAGAAACTGTTTGGATTTTTTTACACTACTATAAACACAAGCAAACCCTACATTTTAGTGTTGCCGCAATCATATCAACCTGCAGAATACAGAGAACACATCATTTATACGGATAACGAAGCCGTAAAAAACATGGTTTCAAGTATGTTTTTTCACACTTTGACCTACTTAAATTTTTTGCGGTTTTCCTGTAAATTCTATGGTACGGTGACACCATTAGGAAGTACATCTTGTCTCACAAAATAAAAGCCCTCAAATGTCATGTAAATGGAAAAAAAATTATGGTTGTTTTGGAAGGCAAGGAGGAAAAAAAAAGGTTAAAGTAGACCCTCAGTCATTATGGCTGTTATGTTGTGTTTTGATCATTATGTATCATCTGACCTTCATAACCATCAACTTCTTATATGCCCTTTATCATTAAGAAAAATTATTCTATAGATGGGTCCCAATAAAATATATCCATTAACTCCATTATGAAAAACCAGTTTATTTTATCCTAAAGAGTAAGTCCATTTCTTACTTTTGTGACATGTGTCCTCTGCACTGTAGTGGTTATACGTGGTTTCAGTTCTGTTACAGGTCCAGCAGGAACTACTGTTGGCAGTAGATCTTGCTCATCACTGTTAACGTTGGGCTTCTCTGTCAACATGCAGCTGTCCATCTGGACGTTCTCGTATTTTATAACAGTGGTGAAATCCATTTGCCTAATTAATATGAAAGGAGAAACAATCAATAATTATATATTACTTATCCCTGCAATGACCAGTGATTTTTCGACTTATAGTGAACTTACTCCATATTTAAAATGAAGTTCTGGATACAGCCATAAAATGATCGGCTCGTTTTCAGCACTGTGGTGGCTATTTTTTGCAGGAACTCCACCAATAAAAAAGTTGGATGTTTTTAAAGTGAACTGATTCAATAGATGGACCATTTAGTCTGACTTCTGCTGGCTTTCCTTCATCAACCTGTACACTCACCATCCTAAAAAACAGAAATGATATTATTCTTTGTTTAAGACACTTTTATATCAGCTCTTGCAGGCCTGGCAACAAAAGTTAC